>CM022303.1:600168580-600247108 GCA_011799875.1 Thinopyrum elongatum | reverse complement strand
TGTTAGTATAAATCTAGTTTTGGTCTTGTGATGTACTATGTGTTGCACAAGTGAACTAGTTAGCTTGTGACAGGTTTCATTTGTTGGAACAGTCATGAGTGTGTTACATGGGCGTTGTGCTGGACTTGCTCCAGAATGTTGTATGCCAGCTTAGCAAGTTTGTAGAGAGTTCTGCTGAGTCGGTTGTGTCCATGTATAAATAAACCAGCATTTGTTGCTGGAGAAGGTGAATGAAAAATCTGGCATTCGTGGCCTGAAAAGCTACTGTATACTCTGTTCCTCTGTTTTCTCTCTCGCTTCAGGTAACTCGTTGTGGAGGACAAATTGAAAAGCACTTCGTGTGTGTGTGTGTGTGAGTCCACCTGAGATACACAGAGAGAGAAGGCCGGCTGCTTACATTTGGCCTCAGAGCTAGGTCTAGAGATCGACGGGGATGGCAAAATCAACGGAGGGGCTCCAGAAGGCTGTAGAGGAGGCGCTCGCCGAGGCAAAGGCGGCGCGTGCAGATGCGGAGGCGGCGCGCTCGGAGCTGGCGGCGCTCAAAGGGAAGAAGGCGGATGGGGACGAGAAACCTGCTGCGGTGGTTCCGGTGGCGCAGGCACTCCCGGTGAGGCCGCGGGGTCCCGTCCGCTACCCCCAGCTCACCCGCTCGAACTACCTGCTCTGGGCGATGCAGATGCGGGTGGCTATGCAATCCGCCGGAGTTTGGTCAGCGGTGAGCTTGGAGCATGTCACCTTTGAAGAAGACCGTGACGCACTCCTCGCCATATATGAGGGGTTGCCAGAGGGTGTGCTTGCCTCCCTCGCCGGCAAGGACACGGCGAAAGCAGCATGGGAAGCCATCAAATCGGTGCATATCGGCCATGACCGGGTGCGGGAATCCAACCTCCAGTCTCTGCGGAAAGCGTTTGAAGGTTTGGAGATGGGCGATAGCGAGACCACGGAGGTGTTCGCGATGCGTGTGAACAAATTGGTCTCGTCAATGCGCACGCTCGGCGACGAGGTCAAGGAGATTACAGTTGTGCAGAAGGTGCTTCAGGCGGCGCCGGTGCGGCTCTTGCAACTGGTGGCTGCGTTGGAGCAGTGTCTTGATCTGAAGACACTTTCTGTTGAAGACTTATTCGGGAGATTCAAGGCATTTGAAGAACGCCTGAAGCAGCGATTCGGTGATTCGACTGAAAGTCAGCATCTCATGCTAACCAGGAAACCATGGGAGAATTATGCTGTGAGGAAGGTTGGAGTTGGAGAACATTCAGCTGGTGGTATGAAAGAAGGTGCTGACCGTGGTACTGTCCATGGAAAAGCTACTAATCAGCCATCAAGTTCAAAGCCTGAATCAAAGTCAAAGAAGAAGTTTAGATGTTATAATTGTGGTGAAAAAGGCCATTTTTCAAAAGAATGTACAAAGCCAAAGAAGAAGAAGCATGAGAAAGCCATGGTTGCTGAGAAGCAGAATGATGAACCAGCTCTTCTATTATCAGAGGCATATATTATTTCACATTCTGAAACAGAAGTGAAAGATGAAGTGTATCTCAATGAAGAGAAGGTCAAGCCACGTCTTGGTGATGACGAAAGGTATGATACTAGTTCATGGTATCTTGACACAGGAGCTAGTAATCATATGACTGGTTCTGAATCAGTATTCACTAGCATTGATAATTCAATCAGTGGTCTGGTTAAATTTGGTGATGGATCATTAGTTGAAATAGAAGGCAGAGGAACTGTGCTTATAACTGCTAAGGATGGGGCTCATCGAGCATTAATTGATGTTTATTACATTCCTAAGTTGAAGAGTAATATTCTCAGTCTTGGTCAGTTAGAAGAGCATGGTTGCAAAATCATATTAGAAGATGGTTATCTACAAATTTTTGATCCAAGGTGTAAGCTGCTAGTGAAAGTACCAAGAGGGAAAAAAAAGATTATATATACTGAATGTTAATCTGGGTATTCCTGTATGTTTGCTTTCATCAATTGAAGACACGGCTTGGCTATGGCATGCTCGTTATGGGCATTTAAATTTTGATGCATTGAGATCTTTAGCCCAGCATAACATGGTTGATGGACTTCCTTTGGTTAAGCAGAAGGATAAAGTATGTGATGGCTATCTTATCGGAAAGCAGCGTCGCTTACCTTTTCCAAAGAAAGCTATATACAGGGCGGGGAAGTGCCTAGAATTGGTGCATACAGATCTTTGTGGTCCAATTACACCTGTGACTCCTGGAGGAAATCGCTACTTCATGCTAATAGTAGATGATTGTAGCCGTTATATGTGGGGTGCTCTGCTGAAAACAAAAGACCAAGCATTAGTTGTATTCAGAAAGTTTAAAGCAGCAGCAGAACTGGAGAGTGATTTAAAGGTGAAGGCTCTAAGAAGTGATCTTGGTGGTGAATTTACATCAAAAGAATTTAATTCATTCTGTGAAGATCATGGAATTAGACGCCAGCTCACTGCTCCTTATACTCCACAGCAGAATGGGGTCATTGAAAGGCGCAACCAAACTGTAGTTGCTATGGCTAGATGTCTGTTGAAAAGTCTAGGAATGCCAGGCTACTTTTGGGGGGAAGCTGTTGCTACTGCAATTTATTTGTTGAATCGTGCTCCAACAAAAAGTGTTGCAGGTAAAACTCCTTATGAAGTATGGCATGGTTATAAACCCAGTGTTGATCATCTTCGTACATTTGGGTGTTTAGCTCATGTCAAAGTAACAGGCCCATCTGATGGAAAATTAGCAGACAAGAGTATTCCTATGGTGCTTATTGGTTATGAAAAGGGCTCAAAAGCATATCGACTTTTTGATCCAAAGAAAGGACGTGTTTGTGTATCAAGAGATGTTATATTTGAAGAAACCAAGGGATGGGAGTGGTCTAATGGAGATGGTTACATGGAGGGTGATGGTACAAATGAGTTCATTGTTCATTTTGATCCTGAACCAAGTGTACCACCACAAGAAACAACAATTGAAGTGAGTGGCAATGAAAAGGTTGTTGAAAACCTTGAACCAGCGACACCTAAGCAGGCAGTATTACCAGCTTCACCTGTAACGCCTGGGATGGTGCCGGCTATGTCACCTATTGTTGCAGAGACTCCAGATTCATCTTTTCCATTAAGGATGCGTTCCCTTGATGATTTATATGATATTACATCTCCTCATTTGAGTCCTATTGATTTTGACCATATGCAGCAGTTGGAATTGTGCATGTTAGGTGCTGAAGAACCTATAGGTTATGATGAAGCCTTAAAGCATCAAACATGGAGAAATGCTATGAAAGAAGAACTGAAATCCATTGAAGAAAATGACACATGGGACTTGGTGTCTCTTCCAGATGGTGTGCAGCCAATTGGGTTGAAATGGGTGTTTAAACTAAAGAAGGATGCTGCAGGGAATGTTGTGCGCCATAAGGCTCGACTGGTAGCTAAAGGCTATGTGCAGCGTCATGGTATTGATTATGATGAAGTGTTTGCACCTATAGCTCGACTGGAGACAGTGAGATTACTCATTGCTTTGGCAGCACAAGAAGGCTGGGGTGTCCATCATATGGATGTTAAATCAGCTTTTCTGAATGGTGAACTGCAGGAGGTAGTATATGTTACTCAACCTCCTGGTTTTGTTGAAGGTGAAAGTGAAGGCAAGGTACTGAAGCTCAAGAAGGCTTTGTATGGTTTAAAACAAGCTCCAAGGGCATGGAACACTAAACTGGACAAAAGCTTGTTATCTTTGGGATTTAGGAGAAGTCCAGTGGAACATGCTGTATACGTGCAAAATTCTGGAGGTGCAAGGTTAATTGTTGGCGTATATGTAGATGATTTAATTATCACTGGCTCAGATGAGAAGGAAGTGAATAAATTCAAGGCACAAATGCTTGATCTGTTCAACATGAGTGACTTGGGTTTGCTCTCTTATTATCTGGGAATTCAAGTTGTCCAAACCAACAAGGGCATTACATTAAGTCAAGCTGCTTATGGAATGAAAATTCTTGAAAAGGCAGGTATGGCTGATTGTAATCCTTGTGCTACTCCAATGGAGCAAAGGTTAAAACTGAGCAAAGCTGGTGAAGGAAAGCAAGTTGATCCAATGTTTTATAGAAGCATTGTTGGAAGCTTGAGATACCTTGTGAACACAAGGCCAGATCTCTCCTACTCAGTTGGCATTGTCAGTCGATATATGGAGAAGCCTACTACCCAGCACATGGCAGCAGTAAAGCAAATTTTAAGGTATGTCCGAGGAACCTTAAACTTGGGATGTTACTATGTGCGTAAGCAAGATGCAGAACCATGTCTACATGGGTATTGTGATAGTGATCATGCTGGTGACATTGATGATCGAAAAAGCACCACTGGTGTGCTCTATTTCCTTGGTGCAAGTCCAGTTACATGGCTGTCCCAAAAGCAGAAAGTTGTAGCTTTTTCTTCCTGCGAAGCAGAATATATAGCTGCTGCTTGTCAAGGCGTGTGGCTGGAACGCCTACTTGCTGAACTGAAGGGTGTTGGAGCAAATCAAGTGGAGGTGCTTGTCGACAACAAGTCTGCAATCTCACTATGTCACAATCCAGTCCACCATGATCGAAATAAGCACATTGATATACATTACCATTTTATTCGTGAATGTGTTGAAGATGGTACGATTGCAGTGAGCTATGTTGCATCTGAAGAACAACTAGCAGACCTCCTAACCAAACCTCTCGGCCGAGTGAAATTCCTGAAACTCAGGGAGAAGATAGGTATGGTGGATGTCAATGACGACAACAAGATTTAGGGGGAAGAATGTTAGTATAAATCTAGTTTTGGTCTTGTGATGTACTATGTGTTGCACAAGTGAACTAGTTAGCTTGTGACAGGTTTCATTTGTTGGAACAGTCATGAGTGTGTTACATGGGCGTTGTGCTGGACTTGCTCCAGAACGTTGTATGCCAGCTTAGCAAGTTTGTAGAGAGTTCTGCTGAGTCGGTTGTGTCCATGTATAAATAAACCAGCATTTGTTGCTGGAGAAGGTGAATGAAAAATCTGGCATTCGTGGCCTGAAAAGCTACTGTATACTCTGTTCCTCTGTTTTCTCTCTCGCTTCAGTTAACTCGTTGTGGAGGACAAACTAAAAAGCACTTCGTGTGTGTGTGTGAGTCCACCTGAGATACACAGAGAGAGAAGGCCGGCTGCTTACAGATGTTGTCTGCCTTGATTGCTTTTGGTTGTTGTGAGCTTGCAAGTACATTCAATGTTCTGACCTGGCGTGTCATGCCAGTTTGCAGGTCATGCCTTGTCTGCTTGTTTGTTTGTCGTGGATCCTGAGTTTGCGAGCTAGGATAAGCATTCCAGCCAGAGTCCTTGCGGAGTGGAGTCCATCGCTGTCGCCGTCCGCTGCTAGAAGTTATTCCGCTGCTACGTGTTGTTCTGCTGCTAGCATAGAGCAACCCTTGCAGGCGTTGTGTTGCCGTGCGGATGTAATTCCCTTGTATCCATATCAATTGTAATAAAGAGCTGATTTGTTCTATGCCAAGTAGTGCCGTATTCCAGAAGACCTACCTCGATCTCTGGGCTGGAATACGGGGTGTTCCGGTCTCTCTGAGCCGGGGTGCCACATTCACCCCCCCTCATCTTCTTCTACCAAACTAACCTGCCATTAACTCCGGCGAGCATGGGGCTGTGTGAAAAATAACTTCCAACACCGACCATGCATACTGTATGGGGCCCCGTGACTTCGCAGATGGTGCCGGATGGGTTGTGCAACCGGTGCAGCCGTCTCCAACGAGAATGCTACCTCAGTCCTCATGTACGCACAATTTTTACAGTCGAAATACAGCGTCATGTCATGCCGGCAACAGAGGCATATCCACGCCCTGTAGAACCACTCAACGATGCAGCTTCTATGAAATGCATGAGAGCAGCCGCTTGTGACTCCACTATTGTCTGTCAGCCAGCTCCTCCATGTAGATCGGGCACTGGGCCTCCGTGTCGCCGCCAGGAGCACAGAATCATGCCATCACGATGCCCTCGCTAGTGGTTCCTTTGTCTCCCATATCATAGGATTAAACTAGCCTTATGTAGGCATGTGCACAACAACCAGATCGGTTCTTGCTTGATGGACTCTGGCTGGAAGCTCACGTAACAGGAGCACACAGGTGGAGACACTAGTGCAGAATTGGGATTTAGCACCGGTTCGTGAGGCCCTTTAGTGCCGGTTCTGGAACCAGCACTAAAGGGTGGGGACTAAAGGTCCCCCCCTTTAGTCTCGGTTCAACACGAACCGCCACTAAAGGGCCACCACGTGGCACGAGCCCGCGCCGGGGGCTGGGAGACCTTTAGTACCGGTTGGTAACACCAACTGGTACTAAAAGGTTTATGGGGTTTTGGGTTTATGATTTATTTTTCCTTTAATTTTGTGTTTTCCATTTAATTCTTTTTCATTTGCTGGTATTTTACGATACTACATATTGTACACGTTATGCATATATATAAATAGAATTTCTCATAGAACCGATCATATATATATATATATATCATCAAATGTCTTGCACCACCATTCACACATACACATGTATATATATAATTTGGTATATACAATTTCTCCTACATATATGGAGGCATTACTGCGGTAGCGGGTAATGAAATTCTCCTTTGGGATCTATGACTTTGTCGAGCAAAAATCCCGCTATTTCCTCTTGAATTGCTCGTACGCAATCCATTGGTAGGAGCTTATCCCGCATCTCCGAGAACTTTAAAGAAGGAGATCAATATGCATGTATTAGTTGTGTGTATATATATTAGATAATGATGTAAAAATTGTGAATAGTGTTCTGGCAAACGTACCCATCGCTGTCTATTAGATAAGCTCCTTTCGGACGCCATCATGCGAATGTTCTCGCAAATATAGTATGCACATAAATCAGTCCCCGGCGCCTGCTTCAGGGCCTTTACGAGAATAGAATTCAATCAGATAATAATTAATCAAGCATGATAATTAATGGTATTGAAACTAGAATTAAAGAGATGGTAGCGAGCTAGTACTACTTAATTAATTACCTTGGGTCGATGCCATTTCAGCTTTTATTTCCATTGACCTGGAACCTGTTTGATGAACTTTTCCCAAGCCCTCCCCGCCGGCAAAGAAAATGAATAAAGGAGTTATTAATTAGTTGATATCAGGAAATGATGAACTAAAGAGGCCAACATATAGTTCGATAATGATTGAAATTACCTGTCGACCATCCCCTTCACGATTGAGTACTCAGTATCTGGTTTAAGTAGTGAGTCCAGTACTTCAACTTGAATGATTAACAAGATCCAGTGGAAACTGCATGCGCACACGTTTGCATGTATAAATTAAGCGGGCATGTGCATAACACTCATCAACTACCCTAAACCCTATACACTTATTAACATCTAGCTAGTAAGCAAAAACAGAATTTGTAGTACAAGACAGTGTGACTCACTTGAAGTTATAAGGAAGTAGTATATCTCGATTGGTATTTAGGCACTTCAAGAACTCTAGCAAGGTTTTCTCTGTGTCTTTTTTCGACCATTCTTGTGACCATGTCTCTTGATTAATGGTATTTGGGTCAATGAACCCAATGCCATAGCGTCCAGCTTTTTTCATTTCATAGATCTTCATTCTGCATAATACCACAGAAAAGAATATAGTGAGGATAATTACAGGCAATGATCAACGAGCACTACAGTTAGCTTGAGACTTAAATTACAGAAAGAAATCACTTACAGACAATAGCAACTGATGATAGATTTGTCGAGTGCGTCTTGATTGAATAACTAAAACAGTTCTGTAAACTCAACATACAGAGCATTCACATTGTAGTAATGCACTGGCTTGACTCTCACCATGAGGGACTCTCGATTGGTAGTCTTGTCAATTTTCATGTACCATTCATGCAATTCATACATTCTCGTTGAGAGCTTATTCACCTCCTCAGGCTTGACCATACGTTTGCCGCGGGCATATTTCCGGTTTAGTTGCTGCTCTATAAACTTTTCCTTGGGCTCGATGCCTAGGAGTTGTTCTATAGTGCATCCGATCTCTTCAGCCTGCCTTCTATGATCGTCGGCTATTACCAGCTGATCGGCGCCGGTACTCACATGTGTTGGTACAATGAGCGGGGGGATCAATTGCACCGCCTGTTCTCCCAGCTGGGGAACAGTTTTCCCGCTTTTTTTGGCAGCTGCTTGGCTGGAGCTTGAGTTCGACTCCTTCTTTTTTTGTGCTTGATATGCCTTCCTGATTTGGCGCTCATAGTCTGAGTCAATAGGCTTGGGAGCTGGTGGTTCAGCCATATGAATGAAGTGGTCAATGACATGCTCAGGTACTGTCTCCTTTGGTGGCAGTGGTGGTTTCGGTCCAAAATGGGCCCTCAATTGGGCTTGCACTTCGGCTTCATTTTCCTCCTCAGTCAGGTCGTAAGGCCTCTTCGGAAGAGGCGTGAGGCTTGGACCAAATTGGAATCTCTTGCCTCCTGGACCTGTACTTGTACCGCTAGCCACCATACCTGCGGCGGCTCTCTTCCGTTGTTGCTTAGGCGGTGTAGCCCGCTGAGGCGGCGGAGACGGCTGACGCGGTGCCTGACTTGGAGGAGGAGGAGTGGGCTGACGCGTTGCCAGACTTGGAGGAGGAGTGGGCTAATGCGGTGCCGGACTTGGAGGAGGAGGAGTGGGCTGACGCGGTGCCAGACTTGGAGGAGGAGGAGTGGCCTGACGCGTTGGCGGACTTGAAGGAGCAGGACTCTGCTGAGGCGGTGGCTGATGACTTGGAGGAGCGGGAGTCTGCTGACGCGGTGGCAGACTTGGAGGAGTCGGCTAATGCGGTGTCGGTGGCCTTGGAAAGATGATGCAATCCTTTCTCCATAGAATGATATGATGTATGGCCTCTCCCAGTGTGTGCTCGTCGTCACCTCCAGGAATGTCAAGCTCTAGCCCCGAATATTGTGCCACCACTTCATCAACCATGACACGAGCATAGCCAGCTGGAATTGGGTTGCAATGGAAGGTTGCTTCAGGGGGATTTGTATAAGCAACGGCGTCCGCCACCTTCATGGATATGTTTCTTCATTTTGAAGTGTAGCTCACAATTAGTGTTTTCCATGATGTCATCCACAGGGTATCTATCCAGTAGTGCCTCGCCCGGGGCGGAACCCACGCTGCTTCTCGGCATGGATGGGACAGTGCTATCCAATGCTGGATCCGCTAGCTGCTGCCGCTGCTGAGACCCCCTTTCCTGGCTAAGTGAGTCGGTCTGCTGCTGCTGCCGCTGGAATTGGAGTGCCAACTCTGCGTGCGCTGATTCTAGGCCTTGAAGGCATTCTGCTTCCTCCTTCCTCTGCTCCTCCTCCAACTTCCTCTTCTTATCCTCCTCCATCTTCTTTCTCGCACGGCTTCTGTAGTCGGCGTTCCAGTCCTGAAACCCCTCATACCACGGAACAACGCCTTTGCCTCGTGTTCTTCCAGGGTGTTCAGGATTTCCCAGGGCGCGCGTAAGCTCGTCGTTCTCTCTGTTGGGCGTGAACACCCCGGTTCGAGCCTCTTCTATTGTAACAAGTATTTTGAGGTCGGCTCCTTTAAGACTTGCCTTCTCCAAAACCTGGCCTGTCTTTGGGTCCAACGTCCCCCCATGCGCATAGAACTAAGTCCTGCACCTGGGGGGCCAGCTCAATGTAACTGGAATGACCCCTGCATCCACCATCTGTTTCTCAGCCTTATCCCACTTAGGCCGGGCCACCGCGTAGCCACCTGGCCCCAGCCTATGGTAATGCTCCTTTTTCGCGGCATTGAGCTTGTTTATTCTCGACCGTTCCTTAGCTAATTCTGATTCCTTGAATTTCACGAAAGCGGGCCAGTGATCTCTTTGCTTCTCCAGTGTTCCCGTGAATTCTGGAGTCTTCTTTCCTCCTTCAACGTACTTGGCCCATATACTTTTCTTGTGGTTGTTGAATGCAACCGCCATCTTCCTAAGAGCAGCGTCCTTGACTTTTTGCACATCTGCATCTATGAAATGATCTGGTAGGGTGAAATGTGACATGAGAGATTCCCAAAGCAGATCTTTTGCTCTTTGGTCAACAAAAGTAAGATCTGGACGCTCCTGTGCTAGCTTTTTCCATTATTGAATGGAGATTGGGATTTGGTCCTTCACAAGAACTCCGCACTGACGAACGAACTTGCCCGCATTCTTCTTAGGCTCGCTTGGTTCGCCATTAGGTTTGATGGCATCGATGTTGTACTTTACGCCATCCTTCAACTTTTTGGCCGGGCCTCGCACTGTCCTGCTGCCTGTAGAAGATTTGCTCAATCCGGAGGGCTGAAAGAAGAAAGATCGATTCATTAATATATATACAAATCATTTAAAACATGTGATGATCACCAGATGCCTGCTTATATAAATATACCTCGCCGGTCTTTGTTATTTCAAGATTAACATTTTCTTCGTCATCATAATCATAGTTCTGGACTTCATCCATTCGTTCGTCTTAATCAAATATCATACCCTCACCGGTAGGGTTCAGATATTGCGAGCCGTCATCTTCTTCAAACTCATCTGGGCGAGGGGATGAGCGTATGATGTTGAATAGGGCCTCCTCTCCTTCTCTGCCGGTATTGTCCATAGCTTTTATTTAACTAATCCATAAGAAATATAAAACAATTTAGTATTCAAATTACAATGCATGCATGCAATCAATAAGGAAAAACTGAATCATAGTACATAATATGCATCATCGAATATAATCTCGAATACATTGTCTCGAATATTATCGAATAATATATATAATCTCGAATACATCGTCCCGAATATTATCGAATAATATATATAATCTCGAATACATTGTCTCGAATATTCTCGAATAATATATATAATCTCGAATACATCGTCTCGAATATTATCGAATACATCACTAGCTAGCTAATATAGATCGAATACTATCGAATAATCTAGTTCACTCGCAGTTCCTGAGGCGCGGGCGGTGGACACCTAAAGAGAAGGAACCATCACAGGATCATAGCTCGGGTGAGATCCCCGAAGAACCTGCCAGGTATTGGAGAACCTGACGTCCATAGCAGCCATGTAGCGACAGACGTGCTCGTCCTCCTCCCTGACACGGCGACGTACCACCTTCGGCGGGGCCGGCTCCCTCCGCATCGAAAGTGGCCCACGCGAACGCCACCAAAGGAGCTCCGGGTCGACGACGGGACCCGGGGCCGGGTTCCTCACCAAGCGGTGCGCCCCTGAAGATAGCACCTCCCAGTGCCAGCCCGGCGGAGCCTAGTCCCGGACATGGCTCCTCTGAAGCAGTACGTCGCCGCGAACGGGTCGACGGCGAGGATGCGGGCCGGGCATCTAACACATTAATATATCTAGCTAATTCATCTAACATTTGACAAAAGTATAAAAAACTAATTCATCTAACATTAATATATCTAATTCATCTATAACTAAAAGTATAAAAAACTAATTCATCTAACATTTCTATCTAGCTAATTCATCTAATTCATCTAACATTTGACATTAATCTAACATTTCGATTTAATTCATCTAACGTTTGACATTAATATATCTAATTCGATCATCTAATTAACAATTTAACATTAATCTAATTCATCTAGCTAGCTAAAACTTTGACATTAATCTAACATTTATATATATCTAATTCATATAACATTTCTATAACTAAAAGTATAAAAAACTAAAAAACATAAAACATAAAATAAGTAAGAAAAATGTGTGTGTGTGTGTGTGTATGGGCGGGCTCGATCGGTCAAGGGCGCGGCCATGGCGCAGGAGGCTCACAGCGGGGCGGCGACGGGCGCGGCGACGGGGTGGCGGCGTACGGGGCTGCGACGAGACGGCGACGACGGGGATGGCGACGGGGACGGGCCGGGGCGGCGACGGGGACGGCAAAGGCGACGGCGCGCGACGGGGGCGGCGACGGGGACGGCGACGGGGGCGGCGACGGGGACGGCGACGGGGGCGGCGACGGGGACGGCGACGGCGCGGGACGGGGGCGGCGTACGGGGCGGCAGCGATGTCGAAGCAGAGGAGAGGAAGTGGGAGATGAAACTGTAAAATTTTGAAGTGTTGTTTATATAGGATGGACCTTTAGTATTGGTTGGTGGATCCAACCGGTACTAAAGGCCTATTTTGGCCAGGCCAAGCGGCGGGAAGCACACCCCTTTAGTACCGGGTCGTGGCAGCAACCGGTACTAAAGACCCCCCCTTTAGTACCAGTTGGAGCCACGACCCGGTACTAAAGGCGGTGCGCTGCCACCCGCGGTGCACAAAGTTTAGTCCCACCTCGCCGAGCGAAGGGCAGCCGCACTGGTTTATAAACCCAGCCGTGGCTGCTCCTTCGAGCTCCTCTCCAAAGCAGGCTTCTGGGCCTAAACTGCTGCACTGCCCTGTGGGCCTATTGGGCCTTGTGGGTCTGCATGCCGGCCCAACTAAAGGTTGGGTTTCTAGTTGTATGCAGGCCGCTGTGGCCTAGTAGGTTCTTTTGTTTTTTTTCTTTTCTGCTTTATTTATTTTCTTTTATTTATTTGTGAGTTGTTTTTTTCCGTATTTAGAGTTTCTTTGTGAATATTTTTGCTTTAGGTACAAAAAATTACAAACTTTCTGTTAGTGCCAGTAGTTTTCAAATTTGAATAGTTTAAATTTGAATTATTTGAAATTTGTGTGAATCACTAGTTTGTGAATAACTTTACTTTAAAAATAGATTTTCCAGTGATTCTTGTTTCTTATGTTTAATATTAGTGTGTTTTATCATTATATTCAATTTGGTAATACTTAGGTTATTTAAAAAATGAAATACCTTTGTAACAGCTGAGTTTTCGTCTGAAACCCTGATACTTCGAAAGAGATTGTCCATTTTGTACACGAAGTGCATCCAGTTTTTGCCGTAACCCTCTCTACTTTTTTGCACATGCTATGTGGGTGAAATGATGATACCATGCCAACTTTCAACCTTTTCAGAGTTCATTTGTAGTGCTTTTCAATTTCAGGGTTATTTTGCTCAAAAAAATCAGTAAATGCATGAAAAATAGCAAATGATGTCAGAAAGGGTTAAAAGTTGATGACGTGGCTTTGAATGGTGATACTGAATGCACAAAAATTCTGGAGTTGTAATAAGTTTAAAAAAATGAAATGCCTTTGTAACAGATGAGTTTTCGTTCGAAACACTGATACTTCGAAAGAGATTGTCCATTTTTGTACACGAAGTGCATCCAGTTTTTACCGTAAGCCTCTCTACTTTTTTGCACATGCTATGTGGGTGAAATGATGATACCATGCCAACTTTCAACCTTTCAGAGTTCATTTGTAGTGCTTTTCAATTTCAGGGTCATTTAGCTAAAAAAATCAGTAAATGGGCTGAAAAATAGCAAATGAAGTCAGAAAGGGATGAAAGTTGATGACATGGCTTTGAATGGTGCATACTGAACGCATAAAAAGTCTGGAGTTGTAATAAGTTTAAAAAAATGAAATGCCTTTGTAACAGATGAGTTTTCGTTCGAAACCCTGATACTTCGAAAGAGATTGTCCATTTTTTGTACACGAAGTACATCCAGTTTTTGACGTAACCCTCTCTACTTTTTTGCACAGGCTATGTGGGTGAAATGATGATACCGTGCCAACTTTCAACCTTTTCAGAGTTCATTTGTAGTGCTTTTCAATTTCAGGGTCATTTAGCTCAAAAAAAAATCAGTAAATGAGCTAAAAAATAGCAAATGAAGTCAGAAAGGGTTGAAAGTTGATGACGCGGCTTTGAATGGTGCATACTGAATGCACAAAAAGTCTGGAGTTGTAATAAGTTAAAAAAAATGAAATGCCTTTGTAACAGATGAGTTTTCATTCGAAACCCTGATACTTCGAAAGAGATTGTCCATTTTGTACACGAAGTGCATCCAGTTTTTGTCGTAACCCTCTCTACTTTTTTGCACATGCTATGTGGGTGAAATGATGATACCATGCAAACTTTCAACCTTTCCAGAGTTCATTTGTATTGCTTTTCAATTTAAGGGTCATTTAGCTAAAAAAAATCAGTAAATGAGCTGAAAAATAGCAAATGAAGTCAGAAAGGGTTGAAAGTTGATGATGTGGCTTTGAATGGTGCATACTGAATGCACAAAAAGTCTGGAGTTGTAATAAGTTTAAAAAAATGAAATGCCTTTGTAACAGATGAGTTTTCGTTCGAAACCCTGATACTTTGAAAGAGATTGTCCATTTTGTACACGAAGTGCATCCAGTTTTTGCCGTAAGCCTCTCTACTTTTTCGCACATGCTATGTGGGTGAAATGATGATACCATGCCAACTTTCAACCTTTTCAGAGTTCATTTGTAGTGCTTTTCAATTTCAGGGTCATTTAGCTCAAAAAAATCAGTAAATGCATGAAAAATAGCAAATGAAGTCAGAAAGGGTTGAAAGTTGATGACGTGGCTTTCAATGGTGCATACTAAACGCACAAAAAGTCTGGAGTTGTAATAAGTTTAAAAAAATGAAATGCCTTTGTAACAAGATGAGTTTTCGTCCGAAACCTTGGTACTTCGAAAGAGATTGTCCATTTTGTACACGAAGTGCATCCAGTTTTTGCCGTAACCCTCTCAACTTTTTTGCACATGCTATGTGGGTGAAATGATGATACCATGCCAACTTTCAACCTTTTCAGAGTTCATTTTGTAGTGCTTTTCAATTTCAGGGTCATTTAGCTCAAAAAAATCAGTAAATGAGCTGAAAAATAGCAAATGAAGTCAGAAAGGTACACGTTTGTCCGAAGCACAAAAGTACACGTTTCAAATGCCAAAACACATAAGCACCCTAACTATTACAAAGATTCCCTATGGTTTGTCCAAAGTGGGACTTTCCAGATATATAAGTCCAGAAACTCACTAGAGAAGAAAGTGATGACAGTGAAGCCGGTCACATCCCAGAGTGGGATCTTTGGGTGTGAAACTTTTTCTTCGCGTGTGTCCCTTTGCGCCGTAACCATGGACAATCTTCATCATTTAACTGGATGCTCGGGTCAATATTCACTGTGAAGGGAGCAATTTCATGAAACTTTTCATAATCTTCTGACATGTCTGTCTTGTCATCCACTCCCATGATGTTTCTTTTCCCTGAAAGAACTATGTGGCGCTTTGGCTCATCGTATGATGTATTCACTTCCTTATCTTTTCTTGGCTTGGTAGACATGTCCTTCACATAGAAAACCTGCGCCACATCATTGGCTAGGACGATTGGTTCGTCTGCGTACGCAAGATTGTTGAGATCCACTGTTGTCATTCCGTACTGCGGGTCTTCCGTTACCCCGCCTCGTGTCATATTGACCCATTTGCACAGAAACAAAGGGACATTCAAACCACCACTAGTAGAAAAAGGCCCATTTGTCCCGGTTGCAGAGGCCCATTTGTCCCGGTTCTGGAACTGAGACTAAAGGGTCGGGACTAAAGCCCAATACCTTTAGTCCCAGTTCGCCTACGAACCGGGACAGATGGGGCTCCACGTGGCCGCTGCTGCTTGCCCAGGCAGGAGGACCTTTAGTCCCGGTTGGTGTTACCAACCGGGACTAATGGTGGAGCCTTTAGTCCCGGTTGGTAGCACCAACCGGGACCAAAAAGCATCCACGCGTCAGCAGTTCAGGGGCTGGGGTTTTTGTTTTTTTTTGAAAGGGGGGGGGGGTTGGGGGTTTTGTAGGGTTAATTTAGGGGTTTCATATATTGTGTTAGCTAGCTAATAGAGAGAGAAGTGTCCTCTCTTATCTTCGTGCTTGGTCGACGCTATGTACTATACATATAGAGAGGACTCGACACGCTAGCTAGTAAGCAAATGAAGGAAACCATTAAGTACACAAGATCGTCATGAACATATACAGAGAGAAGTGATCGACCTCTCCTTCTTCAAGAGATTGGTCGAACAACAAGTTTTCATATATCTATCCGATGCTACTCGCTACATATATACAATATAAGATCTCTTACAATCCCTAACATCTGATGTCAAGTTCCACATGGTATTCTCCGGCTTTATTGATGACGTGGTCAAGAAAGAATCCCGCCAATTCCTCTTGAATTGCATTTATGCGATCTTGTGGTAGGAGTTCATCCCGCAGCTGCCACATCTAATTTGAAGAAGGGGGTCAATACATATATATGAATGAAACTCAACACAAATGATGGTAATAAAATAAAATTGTGAATATTATTGCTTACGCACTTCATATTATTTTTTAGAGTAGCCCCGCTCACAGGTCGTGTGGCGGATGAACTCGCAAATGTAGTATCCACAAAAATCAGCCCCGCCTTCCAGCCACAACCACTTTACAAGAAATAGAGGTCAATCAAACTGATAAGCAAGCATGCTAAATGGTATTGATGAAACTAGCTAGAATCAATGGGAGATGCGAGGAACTAGCTAGTAGTACTTACTTTCGGGTGTGTAAATCGCAGCTCCCCCGGCAGTCCCGGAGCTTCTGCGGTGAACTCTTTCCAAACCCTGCCAGACAAAGAAAACAATTACTTGATATCAGGAAATGAACAAAGTTGCCGATATGGTGCGATAACGATCGATCGAACTTACTTCTCGAGCATTTTAGTCATGGCCGCATACTCCTTTGGATCTTTTTGTCTCGAGTCTAAGATGGTTACTAGTCCCTGCTCAAGCTTAATCTCTAGGAGAATAAAGTGGAAGCTGCGCACACATGCATAACTCATCAATTACATTACTATAACCTCGAGTAATAAGGGAAACCAAATATGCAGAAGACAGTAACACTCACTTGAAGTTGTAAGGAAAGAGTATTTTATCTTTGTTTTGATTTTTGAGCAACGATTGTAGCAAGTTGGCCTTGGTTTCTTTGGCATTATATTTAACCGTCCATTATTCTATGATATTTTTGTTAATGAACCCAATATCATAGATTTGTGCTTTTCTGCATTCGACGATCTTCAATCTACATAATATAGTGAGGATAATTGTATATACATGCAATGAAAGAGCTGAGCTATATATAGAGACTTAATTACAGAAGTAGTACTTACAGACAGTAGCAAGTGATGATTGTTTTATCGAGGGCCTTTTGATTGAAAAACTGGAAGAACTCCTCAAATGGAACAGATAACAGATCAATTCCAACGAGGTCGTGCTCCTCTTTAACTCTCAGCGTCAAAGTATCCTTCCCACCAGACTCCCTGCAGGTGTCCATGTACCACTCATGGAATCTTCGCATCATCGTTGTTATAGGAGGATGACCAGGTTTGACGAGAGGCTTCCCGTACCGGTATTTGTGTTCGTCCACCTCCATTGTATAAAAATGTGCATCGTCGGGCAGGTAATCTGCAGGATTGGTACCGGGCACCATCCCCGGTTGATTGGCGACGATATCGCTAGACACCTTGAGCGGGGGGCATGATTGGTTCGCTTGTTCGCTGAGCTGGGGAATTTTTTCCCACTTCTTCGTTCTGCTAACCTTCGATCACTGCAAGTACTTCCCGACCGCTCCGCTTCCTGAAATGTCCTTTCAATAATGCGCTCATAGTTGGTTTGCGGAGGAGACGCTGGTGGTTGCTTCAGGGCATCGAGAGTGCGCTTTGCTTTCACCGGATCTACCGTCTCCTTCGGAGGTGGAGGTTTCTTTGCAAAAAAGTCCCTCACTTGGGCACGACAGATGTCCTCATTTTCCTTCTCGGTCATCTCATATGGTAACTTTTCCAGAGGCTTGTGAGACGATGGACCGTATCTGAATTGCCTCCCACCTCTGCTTGTACTGCTAGCCGCCGGAGCGGCGGCGTCTCTCTTCCACCATTGCTTATGAGGCGGAGAAGGAGGCGGAGTGCTCTGACGCGCCGGAGGAGCCGGAGCGGCGGCGTCTATCTTCCACCGTTGCTGACGAGTCAGAGGAGGAGGCGGACTGCTCGGATGCGCCGGAGGAGGCGAAAGAGGAGGCGGAGTGGCCTCATGCGCCGGAGCAGCCGGAGAAGGAGGCGGAGTGCCCTGATCACTCGCCGGAGGAGGAGGAGGAGGAGGCGTCCAGTTCGGAAGCTTGATGAGCTCCTTCCGCCATAGACATGGAGTCTTCAGAGCAAGACATAGCTGAGTCTCCCCTTCACCGGTAGGGTGGTCAAGCTGGAGCTCCTCAAATCCCTCCATTATTTCATCCACCATCACAACAGCATAGCCTTGTGGAATCGGACGGCAGTGAAAAGTTGCGTCGGGTTCAGGAGGTGCAACAGAGCCGACAGCCACCTTGACTTTGAGGTTCTGCCATTGCGTCATAAGGTGGCAATGTTGAGCCTCCGTGATAGCATCCACAGGGTAGCTAGGAGCCGTGAAGTCAGGCTGCTGAAGGAGCTCAGTGGATGCCATGCTGCTTCTCCGCTAAGATGGCGGGGTAGCTCCGGCAGGTCGCTGGCTGTCAACTACTAGTTCCTCTAGCTTTCGTACCCTTTCATTCAGCTTCTGCATTTTGCTCAGCTCCTGTTTCCTCTTCCTCTCCCGGGTTTTGTAACCGCCTGCACCGGGAAATGCAACCTTCCACGCAACGGAGCCGGCCGTGACTCATGTTCGTCCTGGGTGCTCAGGATTCCCGAGGGCCTAGGTCAGCTCATCATTCCCTCTATCGGGAATGAACGTCCCTTGCTTCGCTACGGTGATACACTTCTGAAGCTTCTTGATGGGTATTGCAAGTTGCTCGTCCGTCCAAACGCACTTCCCTGTTTCAGGGTCCAAGGTTCCCCCAACCCCGAAGAACCAAGTCCTTGAATGGTCTGGCCAGTTCAATGTCTCTGGTTCGACCCCTTTAGCAAGCAGGTCATTCTCAGCTTTGTCCCATAGCGGCCGGGCTTTGAGGTAGCCACCTGACCCCGTGCGATGGTGAAACTTCTTCTTTGCAGCATTTATCTTATTTGTCTCTGACATCTTCTTACTCTTCTCCGATGTCTTGTAGGCCACAAATGCGGGCCAGTGATCTCTTATCTTCTCAAATCGGCCGGTGAACTCTGGAGTCTTCCCTTTGTCAACAAACGTTGATTTCAACTCATTCTTCCACCTCCTGAATAGATCTTCCATCTTCTTAAGAGCATGAGCCTTGACCAATGCTTATCCGGATCCTCCTCTGGCGATAGGGTGAAATTTTCCTTCAGCGAGGTCCAAAGATCATCTTTCTCTCTATCGGTGACATAAGAAACTTGAGGGTCTTCGTTCTTAGGCTTATTCCATAGCTGGATGCTGATCGGGATGCTGTCCCTAACAATAGCTCCGCACTGAGCAGAAAATGCATCCTTGGTCCGCCTCGGTTCAATCGGCTGGCCATCGTTCGCGATTGCTGTGATCGTGAACCTTTCATCCTGACGCAACCTTTTCTTCGGGCCTCGTCTTGTTACCGAAGTTTGGCTCGATCCGGAGGGCTTTAAAAGAAGAAAGAATTGTTAATATATGTACATACCAAAACAATTAATGCATCAATTAGCTAGTCAGCACAAGCTTAATTAATATATATACCTCGCCGGACTTTGCAACAGCTCCCTCCTCCGTTCGATCACCGGAGCCATCATCATGGTCTCCTTCTTCCTCCGGCATTCGGTCACTGGAGCCATCATGATCATGTCCTTCCTCCTCCATTGTTCGATCACCGAAGCCTTCAACCTCTCCTTCCATACAATCGGTGTCGTTGAGATACGACAAGACATCACCTCCGCCGAGGATGATGTCCCCCAACAACTCTTCTGTTTCCAAGTCTCTTTGTTGATCCATAGTTTCTGCAAATATTACAACATGGCAATTAATATACAAACATGAGAGATGGATATATTAGTGTCAAACATAGACCTAGCTAGCTAATCAGAACAAGGAATATTAATTAGTGGCCTCGACGCTTCTACGGTTTGGGGTGGCCTCGACGCTTCTACGGTTTGGGGTGGCCTCGACAACGCTTCTAGGGTTTGGGCGGGCGAGAGGGGGTTGATCGACGTCCCCCCTCATGTTGAAGAGTTACCGGAGTTCTCTCATGAATGTCCGACGTCCAGACCACCTCTCTCATATGATCAAATGTTGCATATGTCAAAATTCAAACTTTGACATATGATCAAACTTTGATATATGATCAAATGTTGCATATGTCAAAATTCAAACTTTGACATAAGATCAAACTTTGATATATGTCCACCGCGATATAAAATGATACATAGACTTGTTCGGGTGAGAGGGGGTTGATCGACGTCCCCCCTCATGTCGAAGTTACCAGAGTTTTCTTCTAGTGGTTTGGGTGGCCTCGAGAGTTTGTCGGGTAGGGACGGGAGGGGGTAGGAGATCGACAACGCTATTGGGGAGGGGGTATATTGACCCACCCCCCTCATGTCAAAGTTATCAGGGAGGGGCTATATCAACAACGACATATACATATAGCCACATACATATAAAAAAAATTCTATGAACATCCATATAGCCACATACATATATATGGCTATAAAAAAAATTCTCTATGCAAATTTCTCTAAAAATATCAACATATATACATTATATGTGAACTCCACAATTTCTCTAAAAAAATTCTCTATGCAAATTTCTCTAAAAAGTTCTCTTCCATCTCATCTCATCTCCACGAAACATCCATCTAAAAAATACATACATACATATATGAACATCTAAAAACATGTAAAAACATCTAAAAGCATGTAACAAAAAAAAGCATATATAACAAAAAAAAGCACGGCGGCGGGGGCAGGGCAGGGGTGCGTTGCTCTCACAGAGGGAGGCGTCAGTGCAGGGGCAGGGGGGCACGGCGGGCGGCTTCGGGGCGGGCAGGGGCGCACGGCGGGCGGCGTCGGGGCGGGCAGGGGCGCGGGGAGCGGCGCCGACGATGGGGCAAAGGGCGTCGGCGGCGGCGGCGGTGACGACGAGGTGGAGCAGCCCGATGGCATCTGGGCAGGGCTCGGCGGCGACGGCGACGAGGGAGCAGCTGGGGGCGTCAGGGCGGAGAAGAAGTGATTTTTGCAGAAACTGCTAAGTGTTTTCTTATATACACGAAGCATTGGTCCCGGTTCATGGCCAAAGGTCTCTTTTCAGCAGCCCAAAGGGCGGGAAAAGGAGACCTTTGGACCCAGTTGGTGGCACCAACCGTGACTAAAGGGGGGCATTGGTCCCGGTTGGTGATACCAACCGGGACCAAAGGCCTTGTGCTGCCCTGCCCACGGCCAAAAGTTTAGTCCCACCTCGCTAGTTGAGAGGGGCACGGAGTTGTTTATAAGCCCCACTGCCGCTACCCTCTCGAGCTCCTCCTAAATGCAGGCTTACGGGCCTAACCTCACAATCCGCTGCTTGTGGGCCAACTGGGCCTTCTGCGGGCCTGAATCATGGCCCGTGGATAGGTTTCTAGTCGCATTCAGGCCGTGGTGGCCCAGTAGGTGGCATTTTTTTCTAATTTTTTTCCATTTTTTTGTTTTCTTTTTTGCTTTATTTATTTTCTTTTGTTTTTTGCCTTATTTTTTAATTCTTTTGCTTTTAGGTCACAAAAATTATAAACTTTCTGTTAGTGCCATTAGTTTTCAAATTTGAATAGTTTAAATTTGAATTCTTTGAAATTTGTGTGAATCACTAGTTTGTGATTATTTTACTATAAAAATAGATTTTGGAGTGATTCTTTTTCCTGCTATTTAATATTACTGTGTTTTATCATTATATTAAATTTGGTAATTTTTAGGTTATTTTAAATGTCTGTTTTAATCAAGAACAGATTTTGTTATTTTAGTTTGCTATTAAAGTTTCTAACAAAAAATTTCTTTATGAAAATTCTTTTTGCCATTAATGTTTTGAACAGAAAATACTTTGATAATTTTAGTTGCATAAATTTTAAATAATTTTAGTTTAAAAAATACTAGAGGATTATAAAAGCTTTTTAGTTTATTCCTTTTGCTATTAGAGTTTTATAAAAGCTTTTTAGTTGATTATTTTTGCTATTGAAGAATATTATAGTTTTGTTTTAGTTGATCATAACAGAATATTTTAATTGATTATTTTTAGTTCATTCTTTTTGCTATTAGTTCATTCTTTTTGCGCTAAATGACCCTGAAATTGAAAAGCACTACAAATGAACTCTGAAAAGGTTGAAAGTTGGCATGGTATCATCATTTCACCCACATAGCATGTGCTAAAAAGTTGAGAGGGTTACGGCAAAAACTGGATGCACTTCGTGTACAAAACGGGCAATCTCTTTCGAAGTATCAGGGTTTCAAACAGAAACTCATCTGTTACAAAGGGATTTCATTTTTTTGAACTTATTTGAACTCCAGACTTTTTGTGTGTTCAAAATGCACCATTCAAAGCCACATCATCAATTTTCAACCCTTTCTGACTTCATCTGATATTTTTCATGCATTTACTGATTTTTTGAGCTATATGACCCTGAAATTGAAAAGCACTTCAAATGAACTCTGGAAAGGTTGAAAGTTGGCATGGTATCATCATTTCACCCACATAGCATGTGCTAAAAAGTTTAGAGGGTTACGGCAAAAACTGGATGCACTTCGTGTACAAAACGGACAATCTCTTTCAAAGTATCAGGGTTTCATATGGAAACTCATCTGTTAGAAAAGGGATTTCATTTTTTTGAACGTATTTGAACTCCAGACTTTTTGTGTGTTTAAAATGCACCATTCAAAGCCACATCATCGATTTTCATCCCTTTTTGACTTCATTTGTTATTTTTCATGCATTTACTGATTTTTTTGAGCTATATGACCCTGAAATTGAAAAGCACTTCAAATGAACTCTGAAAAGGTTGAAAGTTGGCATGGTATCATCATTTCACCCACATAGCATGTGCTAAAAAATTGAGAGGATTACGGCAAAAACTGGATGCACTTCATGTAAAAAACGGACAATCTCTTTCGAAGTATCAGGGTTTCATACGGAAACTCGTCTGTTACAAAAGGCATTTCATTTCTTCACATGTAACTGCAGTGATATTCTAGATCAAAGGCATCATCATAATAGTTGTGGAGAGAAAGTCTTCACTTTTTCTTCGCTTGTGTCCTTTGCTTATTGCGCTGTAACCATGGATATTTTTCATCGCTTAACAGGGTGCTTGGGTCAGCCTTGACTTTGAAGGGAGGAATTTCATGAAACTTTTCATAATCTTCAGACATGTCTGTTTTGCCCTCCAATCCCACGATGTCTCTTTTTCCTGAAAGAACTATGTGGAGCTTTGGCTCATCGTATGATGTATTCACTTCCTTATCTTTTCTTTTTCTTGGTTTGGTATACATGTCCTTCACATAGAAAACCTGCGCCACATCATTGGCTAGGACGAATGGTTCGTCTGTGTACCCAAGATTGTTCAGATCCACTGTTGTCATTCCGTACTGTGGGTCTACCTGTACCCCGCCTCCTGACATATTGACCCATTTGCACTTAAACAAAGGGACCTTAAAATCATGTCCGTAGTCAAGTTCCCATATGTCCACTATGTGACCATAATATGTGTCCTTTCCCCTCTTGGTTGCTGCATCAAAGCGGAAACCGCTGTTTTGGTTGGTGCTCTTTTGATCTTGGGCGATCATGTAAAATGTATTCCCATTTATCTCATATCCTTTGTAAGTCAATACAGTCGAAGATGGTCCCCTGGACAATGAGTACAGCTCATCAGAAACAGTGTTGTCACGCATGAGACGTGTTGGCATCCAGCTGCCGAAAGTCCTGATGTGTTCACATGTAATCCAGTCTTCACACTGCTCCGGGTGTTTGGAGCGCAGAATGTTCTTGTGTTCATCGACATACGGGGTCACCAAGGTAGAGTTCTGTAGAACTGTGTAGTGTGCTTGAGACCAAGAATGCCCGTCCCTACATATTATTGAGTCCCCTCCTAGCGTGCGTTTTCCAGTCAGTCTCCCCTCATACCGCGATTGAGGGAGACCAATCTTCTTAAGGATAGGAATGAAGTCAACACAAAACCCAATGACATCCTCTGTTTGATGGCCCATGGAGATGCTTCCTTCTGGCCTAGCGCGGTTACGGACATATTTCTTTAGGACTCCCATGAACCTCTCAAAGGGGAACATATTGTGTAGAAATACAGGGCCCAGAATGACAATCTCGTCGACTAGATGAACTAGGACGTGCGTCATGATATTGAAGAAGGATGGTGGGAACACCAGCTTGAAACTGACAAGACATTGCGTCACATCACTCCTTAGCCTTTGTATGATTTCTGGATCGATCACCTTCTAAGAGATTGCATTGAGGAATGCACATAGCTTCACAATGGCTAATCGAACATTTTCCGGTAGAAGCCCCCTCAATGCAACTAGAAGTAGTTGCGTCATAATCACGTGGCAGTCATGAGACTTTAGGTTCTGGAACTTTTTCTCTGGCATATTTATTATTCCCTTTATATTCAACGAGAAGCCAGACGGGACCTTCATACTAAGCAGGCATTCAAAGAAGATTTCCTTCTCTTCTTTGGTAAGGGCGTAGCTGGCAGGACCTTCATGCTGCTGTGGAGGCATGCCGTCTTTTT
Source organism: Thinopyrum elongatum (assembly GCA_011799875.1). Taxonomy (NCBI): domain Eukaryota; kingdom Viridiplantae; phylum Streptophyta; class Magnoliopsida; order Poales; family Poaceae; genus Thinopyrum; species Thinopyrum elongatum. The sequence continues at coordinate 600,222,624 of CM022303.1, read as the reverse complement.
CGTGCAAACGTTGCAGGTCCTCCCGTGCCTCCGGTGTATCTTTTGTCTTCCCATACACGCCCAAGAAGCCTAGCAGGTTCACGCAAAGGTTCTTTGTCATGTTCATCACGTCGATTGAAGAGTGGACCTCTAGGTCTTTCCAGTAGGGTAGGTCCCAAAATATAGATTTCTTCTTCCACATGGGTGCGCGTCCCTCAGCGTCATTCGGAACAGATAGTCCACCGGGACCCTTTCCAAAGATTACGTGTAAATCATTGACCATAGCAAGTACGTGATCACCGGTACGCATGGCGGGCTTCTTCTGGTGATCTGCCTCGCCTTTGAAATTCTTGCCTTTCTTTCGACATTGATGGTTGGTCGGAAGAAATCGACGATGCCCCAGGTACACATTCTTCCTGCATTTGTCCAGGTATATACTTTCGGTGTCAGCTAAACAGTGCGTGCATGCGTGGTATCCCTTGTTTGTCTATCCTGAAAGGTTACTGAGAGCAGGCCAATCATTGATGGTTACAAACAGCAACGCATGCAGGTCAAATTCATCCTGTCTGTGCTCATCCCACACACGTACACCATTTCCATTCCACAGCTGTAAAAGTTCTTCAACTAATGGCCTTAGGTACACATCAATGTCGTTGCCGGGTTGCTTAGGGCCTTGGATGAGTACTGGCTGTAGGGTAACGCAGCAGAAAACAAAAAATTTCCGACCTACGCACCAGCCCAGGACCACTATGGAGACTGCATACAAGGTTTGATCATTTTCGTTACCGACTCGTAGCGCAGCGGAAGTAGAGTCGATGACGATCGGCGGTGCAGATCCCCGCAGCTAGGATTTACAACCTCCCAACCGCGAGGATGTATACCCTCATCCGCACCCAGGACAGCCCTTCGGGAGGCGGTCGAACAGTCCCCCGGACGGTGTCGCGGACAGCCCTTCGGGAGGACCTTCGAAACTCAGACGGTCACTCGGACAGCCCTTCGGGAGGACTCACAGAACTCGGACCGTCACTTGGACAGCCCTTCGGGAGGCACTCTCGAACAGCCCCTCGGGCACTAAGATCAAAACTACGACCTCTCTACAGAGTTGCACACATACGGTGTCATCTATCCGGCAGGGCTTCGCCGTCCAGAACTAGTTCCCACCAGAACCCAGACAGCCTTTCGGCTCTACGAAACTATTTCGCGGAGAGGGAGAGAAGAAGCCAGATCATTGCAATGGCATGTATATGTGAGAAAGAGTGAGTCTTTAGGCAGCCCCCTCCACCCCTATTTATAGGCCAAGCCCAAGGGTGGCTTCTCCAAGAAGCCAAGGGGAAAAATACCAAAGGACCCTCAAGGTGGCTTCTCCAAGAAGCCACCCAAAAAGCACTTTCACTATTCATGACGACATTTTTCAGCGTCCGTTCGAACTGAAAATATTTATGTGGGCTCAGAACATTTCCAGTACCCACTAAAATAATTTTCAACGCGTTCTGGAACAATTCCAGATTAGTGATTTTCATCTGCGAAAAGCATCTGAAGTGGTTCCGGCAGCTCCGGAACATTTCCGGTTTTTCTTCCAGAAAATTCCCAAAAGTTTCCAGAATGATTCTGGCACCCTCCAAGAATTATCGGGCATGTGCCAAAACCAATTTGACTTTATGGTATCCTCTGAAACAACTTTTCAGTTTCACCGGAACTCATCCGGTGACCTCTCTCTGCGGAACTTTTCCGCTGTCCGAAACTTTTTCGGTGTCCGAAACTTTTTCGGTGATTTTCTCTCAGACTCCCTGTCTAGTATTCAGCAGATAGATGACCCTTAAGCGTGTGACCCTATAGGTTCGGTGAAGTATAGACATGACACGGAACCCCTTCCGATCAATGATCAACATCGGAGCCGTGGACACCCATATTAACCCCTATACCCACACGAATGAATATTCGAGTGAACCTCCAGTTGCCGTGTGCTATTCCTGTTGCTTCGCGATATGTTACAAATACCCGAGGTGAGACATGATGGCATTCCCGTGGATCAACAACTTGTCCACTATGCTAGTTACCTCGTTACCGGTATTGTTCTCTTTTCTCGTTACCGTGTTCCGGCATCCCCGTGATCAAATCACAAAGTGTCTGGCCAGACGATGATGGATACCGTAACACCGAGAGGGCCCAGAGATATCTCTCCATCGTCGGAGGAGCAAATCCCAATCTTGAGCTATCAAGTTACTTAACATACTTTCCCATGAACCCGTAAGCCGCCGTAATAGCCATCCAGTTACGGATGACGTTTAACAAACCCCAAAGTTCATGAATCAAGCTTGAAGAAAACTCAATACTCTCATGGTCTGAGGAATCATGCAAACATTAACCATCTCTGTGTTATTAACCATTAACTTGTGACGAAAGAATCTCATAGCATAACATCAATCGGGTCGATTCAACACAAATGTTCTTCTAACACCGTGCCCTCAAAGTTGCTGGCATAGACATGCCCATGATCAGGAAAACAGAACCATCATGCAACACTTGAGCTAGTCTTAGAGGCCAGACTAGGAATACATTTTACCGTTTATTATCCCACACGTGCATATGAGTCTTCCTCCGAGCCTCGTTTTATTTGCAGACTCGAGAATCATTGCAGTTATAGCATGGAACATAAACCTAATTATGAACAGGGAGATAATCAATAACATTTATTATTGCCTCTAGGGCATATCTCCTACACTGGCATCATAATGAACTTCCACTTCATGCACAACCAAGGAGGAAGGTTATAGATACATAGAGTCACGGGCCAGGTGCTGTGATTGCTGCTCTGCTCCCCAAAAGGATTAATGCCATCCGCGCTTAAACCAAACCATACGTTCCTTGCGTCACCTGCAAACTCCTCCCAGTACTTTCTCTCGATTTTTCTCCACTGCAACCCATCAGTGGGTGCTCTCAACTTCCCATCTTTCTTACGGTCCTCTCTGTGCCATCGCATCAACTTGGCATGCTCTTTGTTTCTGAACAGACGTTTCAACCGTGGTATTATAGGAGCATATATACCACATCACCTTGGCAGGAACCCTCTTTCTGGGGCGCTCGCCGTCAACATCACCAGGGTCATCTTGTCTGATCTTATGCTGCAATGCACCGCATACCGGGCATGCGTTCAAATCCTTGTACGCACCGCGGTAGAGGATGCAGTCATTAGGGCATGCATGTATCTTCTGCACCTCCAATCCTAGAGGGCATACGACCTTCTTTGCTGCGTACGTACTGTCGGGCAATTCATTATCCTTTGGAAGCTTCTTCTTCAATATTTTCAGTAGCTTCTCAAATCCTTTGTTAGGCACAGCATTCTCTGCCTTCCACTGCAGCAATTCTAGTACGGTACCGATCTTTGTGTTGCCATCTTCGCAATTGGGGTACAACCCTTTTTTGTGATCCTCTAACATGCGATCGAACTTCAGCTTCTCCTTTTCACTTTCGCATTGTCTCTTTGCATCAACAATGACCCGGCGAAGATCATCATCCGGCACATCGTCTTGTTCCTCTTGATCTTCAGCTTCCCCCGTTGCAGCATCACCGTATTCAGGGGCACATAGCTATCATCATCCTCTTCTTCTTCGCTGTCTTCCGTCATAACCCCTCTTTCTCCATGCTTGGTCCAAACATTATAGTGTGGCATGAAACCCTTATAAAGCAGGTGGGTGTGAAGGGTTTTCGAGTCAAAGTAAGACTTCATATTCCCACATATAGGGCATGGACAACACATAAAACCATTCTGCTTGTTTGCCTCAGCCACTTCGAGAAAATTATCACATTAAAACCAAATGACATACATAGTTCTCATTGAACAACATATAGCTCTCCAGAGCATCTAATTAAACCATACATTGAAACTATGTAAAACATTTCAATGCAACAACAAATGCGATCATAATCGCAACTAAGGTAACAATTGATCCAACGACATAATGATACCAAGCCTCGGTATGAATGGCATATTTTTTCATCTTTCTAATCTTCAAGCGCATTTTATCCATCTTGATCTTGTGATCATCGACGACATCCGCAACATGCAACTCCAATATCATCTTCTCCTCCTCAATTTTTTTCAATTTTTCCTTCAAGTAATTGTTTTCTTCTTCAACTAAATTTAACCTCTCGACAATAGGGTCGGTTGGAATTTCCGGTTCACATACCTCCTAGATAAAAAAATCTATGTCATGTTGGTCGGCATAATTGTCATAAACACTAAATGAACCAAATAGTTATAAAAGATAATATATATACCACATCCAAATCATACACAGGACGAGGGCCGACGGAGGCGGATACCAAAACCATGGCACTATATAATAACAAACAATAATAAATGTAAGAAAATTACACAATTATCTATCTTAATCATACAAGTAAGAACTTTTTTCTTTTACAAAGAAGATAAGACCAAGAGGCTCACCACGGTGTTGCCGGCGACGAGATCGGCGCGGGCGATCGACGGCAGTGAGGACGGGGACAGGACAGGACGGACCGCCAAACCTAGACAAATCTCGAGGAAAATGGAGCTTGGACAAGGAGCTTCGAGAGGAGAAAACTTAAGTGTGGCTCGGGCATTTCATCGAACACCTCATGTGCATACGAGGTGAGCTAGAGCACCACAAAGCTCTCCCACGGCCGACCCAAAAAATAGAGCACTCCACTGCTCTGCTCGCGAGCGAGGGGGTATATATAGGCAACTCATTGGTCCTGGTTCGTGGCTGGAACCAGGACTAAAGGTCCCCCTTTGGTCCTGGTTCCAGCCATGAACTGGGACCAATGGTTGTGGGCCAGGAGCGAGGCCCATTGGTCCCGGTTCGTGGCTGGAACCGGGACCAAAGGGGCAAGATGAACCGGGAACAATGCCCCACGAGGCCCGGCCGGCCCCCTGGCCTCACGAACCGGGACCGATGCCCCCTTTGGTCCCGGTTCGTGAGTGAACCGGGATTAATGGGCTGGCCCTGCCTGGACCAAAGCCCTGTTTTCTACTAGTGCACGTCCATAGTCAAGTTCCCATATCTCCTCTATGTAACCATAATATGTGTCCTTTCCCCACTTGGTTGCTGCATCAAAGCGGACACCACTGTTTTGGTTGGTGCTCTTCTTATCTTGGGCGATCGTGTAAAATGTATTCCCATTTATCTCATACCCTTTGAAAAGTCATTATATTCGAAGATGGTAACTGGGACAGCAAGTACATGTCATCTTCAATAGCGGCATCATGCATGGCACGTGTCTGCAACCAACCGGTGAAAGTCCCCGTTTGTTCACGTGTAATCAAGTCGTCAGACCGCTCCGGTTGTTTGGAGCGGAGAATATTCTTGTGTTCCTCCATAAACGGAGCCACCAAGGCGGAATTTTGTAGAACTTTGTAGTGTGCTTGACTGAGAGAATGCCCGTTCATACATATTATTTGTTCCGGTCCTAGCATGCCATTTCCATCCAGTCTGCCCTTATGCCGCGATTCAGGAACACCAATCGGCTTAAGGTCAGGAATAAATTCAATACAAAACTCAATGACCTCCTCATTTTCATGGCCCTTGGAGATGCTTTCTTCTGTCCTAGCACGGTTATGAACATATTTCTTTAAGACTCCCATGAACCTCTCAAAGGGGAACATATTGTGTAGAAATATAGGACCCAGAACGTTAATCTCTTCGCATAGGTGAACTAGGACGTGCGTCATGATGTTGAAGAAGGATGGTGCAAACACCAACTCGAAACTGACAAGACATTGCACCAAATCATTCTCTAACCTTGGTATGATTTCTGGATCGATTACCTTCTGAGAGATTGCATTGAGGAATGCACATAGCTTCACAATGGCTAAACGAACATTTTCCAGTAGAAGCCCCCTCAATACAACCGGAAGCAGTTGCGTCATAATCATGTGGCAGTCAGGAGACTTTAGGTTCTGGAACTTTTTCTCTGCCATATTTATTATTCCCTCTATATTCGACGAGAAGCCAGACGGGACCTTCATACTTAGCAGGCATTCAAAGAAGATTTCCTTCTCTTCTTTGGTAAGAGCGTAGCTGGCATGACCCTGATGTATGCCGTCTTTTCCGTGCATACGTTGCTGGTCCTCCCGTGCCTCCAGTGTATCTTTTGTCTTCCCATACACGCCCAAGAAGCCAAGCAGGGTCACGCAAAGATTCTTCGTCACGTGCATCACGTCGATTGCAGAGCGGACCTCTAGGTCTTTCCAATAGGGTAGGTCCCAAAATATAGATTTCTTCTTCCACATGGGTGCGCGTTCGTCAGCGTCATTCGGAATAGGTTGTCCGCTAGGACCCTTTCCAAAGATTACCTTCAAATCCTTGACCATATCATGTACATCATCACCAGTACGGTGGCGAGGCTTTGTCTGGTGATCTGCCTCACCTTTGAAATGCTTGCCTTTCTTTCTTACGGGATGCCTGCTCAGAAGAAATCGACGATGCCCCAGGTACACATTCTTCCTGCATTTGTCCAAATATATACTTTCGGTGTCATCTAAACAGTGCGTGCATGCACGGTATCCCTTGTTTGTCTCTCTTGAAAGGTTACTGAGAGCAGGCCAATCATTGATGGTCACAAACAGCAACGCATGTAGGTCAAATTCCTCCTGTTTGTGCTCATCCCACGCACGTACACCTTTTCCATTCCACAGCTGTAAGAGTTCTTCAACTAATGGCCTTAGGTACACATCAATGTCGTTGCCGGGTTGCTTAGGGCCTTGGATGAGCACTGGCATCATAATGAACTTTCGCTTCATGTACAACCAAGGACGAAGTTTATACATACATAGAGTCACAGGCCAGGTGCTATGATTGCTGCTCTGCTCCCCAAAAGGATTAATGCCATCTGCACTTAGACCAAACCATACGTTCCTTGCGTCACCTGCAAAGTCCTCCCAGTACTTTCTCTTGATTTTTGTCCACTTCGACCCGTCAGCGGGTACTCTCAACTTCCCGTCTTTCTTACGGTCTTCTCTGTGCCATTGCATCAACTTGGCATGCTCTTTGTTTTGGAACAAACATTTCAACCGTGGTATTATAGGGGCATACCACATCACCTTGGCAGGAATCTTCTTCCTGGGGCGCTCGCCCTCGACATCACCAGGGTCATCGCGGCTGATCTTATAGCGCAATGCACCGCATACCGGGCACGCGTTCAAATCCTCGTACTCACCGCGGTAGAGGATGCAGTCATTAGGGCATGCATGTATCTTCTGCACCTCTAATCCTAGAGGGCAGATAACCTTCTTTGCTTCGTACGTACTCTCGGGCAATTCGTTGTCCTTTGGAAGCATCTTCTTTAACATTATCAACAACTTTCCAAATCCCTTGTCACATACACCATTCTCTGCCTTCCATTGCAGCAACTCCAATGTGGTGCCCATCTTTTTCTTGTCAGCTTCGCAATTCAGGTACAACAATTTCTTGTGATCCTCTATCATGCGCTGCAACTTCTTCTTCTCCTTTTCCCTTGCGCAGTTTCTCTTTGCATCGGCAATGGCCCGACCTAGATCATCAGCGGGCTCATCTGATGCCTCTTCTTCAGCTTCTTCCCGCATTGCCGGCTCAGCTTCTTCCCCCATTGTTGTACCATCGTATTCAGGGAACCCATGGCCAGGATAGCTGTCATCGTCGTCCTCTTCTTCTTCATTGTCTTCCATCATAACCCCTCTTTCTCCATGCTTGGTCCAAACATTATAGTGGGGCATGAAACCGGACTCAAACAGGTGGACGTGAATGGTTCTTGACTTAGAGTAATTCCGATCATTCTTACAGCCAGCACATGGACAAGGCATAAAACCATCCGCCCGCTTGTTTGCCTCAGCCGCAAGCAGAAAAGTATGCACGCCATTAACGAACTGGGGAGAGCATCGGCCATCGTACATCCATTGCCGGCTCATCTTCATTACATAACACCGAAAAGACAAAATTAATACAAGTTCATACATAAAGTTCATACAACACTTATTCTCATAAAACAACATACAAATAACTCACTAGCTAAAGCATTTAAATGCAACAACAAATGCGATCAAGATCGCAACTGTGGTAACAATTGATCCAACAGCATAATGATACCAAGCCTCACTATCGATGGCATATTTTCTAATCTTTCTAATCTTCAAGCGCATTTTCTCCATCTTGATCTTGTGATCATCGACGACATCGGCAACATGCAACTCCAATTCCATCTTCTCCCCCTCAATTCTTTTCAATTTTTCTTTTAAATACTCATTTTATTTTTCAACTAAATTTAACCTCTCGACAATAGGGTCGGTTGGAATTTCCGGTTCACATACCTCCTACATAAAAATATCTATGTCAACTTGATGGGCATAATTTGTCATAAACACGAAATGCAACAAATAGTTTTAAAAGAGAATATACCACATCCTAATCATAACCCGGACGAGGGCCGACGGGGACGGATATCAAAACCATGGCACTATGTATAACAAACAACGTACGGGCCGGGTAAGATAATTATACAAGTAACTATATATATATAAATCACACAAACATGATTTTTTTATATAAAAAAGATAAGAACAAGAGGCTCATCACAAGGTGGTGCCTGCGACGGGACGGTGCGGACGATCGACGGTGGTTAGGAGGGAGACGGGAAGGTACTAAGGAAATGCCACCTACATATGCAAACTAAGAGTTATTTTGACCTCAAATTGCATATAAATCAAATAAACTACCACATATAATTCCTCCCAAACTAAAAAACCCACAAATCACTATACTTATAGAGCATGCAAGAGCTAATCTAGCAATGAGAGATAAAAGGACAAAGATGCTAACCTTTGTGATCACTTGGATGGATGGGGTGCCTTCAAATCTTCACAAATTTTGGCAAAAATGGAGGTGAGCTCGAGCAAGAGGGGAAGAAAAACAGAGAGGAGGCTGGACGAAGCACTATATATAGTGATATCTTTAGTCCCGGTTGGTTAGACGAACCGGGACAAAAGGTGCATCTCTAGTCCCGGTTCGTGGCATGAACCGGTACTAAAGGTGCTAGTGGGGCCCCAGCCTGACAACAGCCTGCCACGACCTCTTTAGTACTGGTTTGTGGCACGAACCGGTACTAAAGGTTCGCCATGAACCGGTACTAATGAGCGCTGCCCGCCTAGCCGTTGGAACCGGCACTAATGGTCACATTAGTGCTGGTTCAATTACAAACCGGGACTAATGAGCTTCACATTAGGCCCTTTTTCTCCTAGTGAGACTTGGCTTATTGCCACACGCACTCCAGCAGGAGCCTGTTTATGTTTTATTGATTCTTTACTGTGGTTTGATTACTGGGAGCTACACATATATAAATATACACAAGGCCGACCATGTCGCTGCAAGACTAGAAAGATGCTCACCGGACTTAATGGCACGGTTGTCAGTTTGGTAGAAGAAGATGAGGGGAAGGTTGAAGGAGAAAGACTAGGGTATTTGAGTCTCAAATTTTAACATAATGGCATATAGAGAAGAGTGGGAGAATTGTAATGGCTTTTTTCCAATGTGCAGAATTGTGATGGCATTTTTCCAACTCGCGAAAGTTGTACTGGCATAGATCCAATTAACTCTATTTTTTTGGGTGGGTTAGATGCAACTAGCTCAAACTAGCCCTCATGTTTGGATACTTTAGGGCTATTTGAGCCCAAACTAGCTCTAACCCATGGATCCAAACAGGTCCTATGTTCTCTATGCTTAATTACACATCAGCAAACTAGCTTGTCGTTCTGTTGCTTTTTGTTTGTTTTACCCTACATTTTCCGATGTTAGCTATTGCATCACTGCTCCAAGCCTCTGTTCATTACTTTTTTGTGCGTTCTTGATCTTACCAAGTTGCATGACTAATTTGATGCTTCTATTAATTATGGAGCTGCCAACCCCATCAAGCAAAATATTTGTTATTTTGGGGCTGTCACCTCGAACAAGCATAAAAATAGAGTGAAGCACATATATTGTCGTGTAAGCACACACCCTTCTTTCATTAGTTTAGATTAACCATTGATGATCAATTCGAACCAGTGCATGTGATTAAAATTAATTTTACCTAAATAGAGGGGGAAGAACAAACTACAACAACTAGATTTGCAACCACGGGATGCTGACGATATCTTCTAAGAACATTGTAATAGCAGCGAGGCTTCACAGCAACATATGGTAAGGCAGTGTGTTTTAGTACATGTGAAATGTAATGCGTGTGGGCTGCTTTCTTTGCTTGTGCCCTCAACCTGTAATCCTACAGAACTAGCGGAGTAACCCACGCATTAGCGCGGCTAGATTTATGTTTGTTATTAAAACTTTGATATCTTTTTTCATCTGTAATATGGATTTAGTTGTTGAAATAGGTTGATTCATGGTAAGTGTGTGCTAGCATTTAAATTTCACGTGTGCAAATGAGATTCAAATGTAAGTTAAATTATAAATATAAACCATTATCTTACAAAAAAATTACCATGGATATATAGACCAAGTCTAATTTGACCTAGGATGTAGTTTCTCCATTATTATTATGGAAATAATAGTAATAAAATTTAAAATACTTTTGTATTTACATATTGGATAGGTTGTGCAAACTCATCCATGCAGAGACGTGTGTTTATGAATTCTCATATACATTCGAGCAAAAACACTTTCTCAACCCTTTTGTTTTTTCAATCAGTCATTTGCCTTCGATTAGCCTATGCACAGCCCGTCAATAGTCATGAATCTCAATTATTTTTAGCACTTATAGTTCTCTTTACCGGGTTCTTCAAACCAATATTCCATGTCATATTTGGGTTGGATATGCGGCCCAGTTGTATCTCAGTTGGCATACAGTCAGACACCGTATACTTCACAACTTTATAAATCTTGTAAGATCTTAATTAGCTTTGTTCCATTTTCTTTGTATATCGTCTCTTATTACCAATAGTGGACCTTGCTTTTGCATCATCGTATCTAAGGTGTGTCTTTGCACATATGTATTTTTTATAGATAAGTATATATGGCCAATTGTTCTACAGAGCATGCATCATGAGCATAGCTTTGACAGAGTACTAAAGAAAAAATCTCATTGACTCAAATCCCTTTAAATTAATGCCCTAAATAATAATTTTTAAAAAGCCCATCTTAATGACTCCGATTCTTTTAAATTAACGGCCTAATATATTTCCCCGTCAATAGAATTACCCTAAAATATTCAGAAAATTCTATCACTTAGCCATCAAATCTAATTGAAGCATCCATTTGGAAAGGCTAGTTCGGTGCAACGTGAATGAAAATAGACCAATGATTGTAGAGAGAGATGCCTCGCTGATTAGTAGTAGCTTTTGATGGCGCAATCTTTTAGCTTTCAAAACAGGACGTGAGCGTCTCCCTCCTATAAGTATTTGACAGGAAGACAATCTATATACATGCCCATGTATGCGTGCTGATTTTTGTTTTCTTGATGTCAAAGTGATCCTTTGGATGTGTATGTATTTCTTTGAACTCTTATGCATATGTGTGTTATGTTTATCATTCCGCTATTTTTTTTCAGGAAAACCATCCTACTATTATGCATAAGCACCACACGCGTGCCAGTTTCCTAAATCAAGAGATGGTGTCATCCTGGTTTTTTTTTCTTGTACTGTCCGAGCAGAAGTATATTTTGTTTATGTATGTGTCTGAAACAAATCATTATGTATGGCGCATGTAAGCATCCATATTTATCCTTTTTCTTTTGTAGGAGTTTGGATCTTTCTTTGCACTACTGGACTTCTTTGATTAGGTGATGTACGAGTGCAACATATGTAATAGTATTGTTGTACGCAACATGATGATTGAACATAAATTACTGGCAGTTTAAAGTTTGCAAATTTTGGGTCATCCCAGTTGTTAATCCATACTTTATGGGTCCCGATAACGCCCACACGTGTGGGCGTTAAGGGGTCTGGCCACACGTTTCATGTGGTATCTAAGAGAACCAGTCCACACGTCTACGTGTGGGCAAAACAAGTAATGCCCACACGCCCGGTCTTGTGCCTCGCGGTCCCTCCCACACGCCTACGTGTGGGCAAAATAGATAATGCCCACACGCCCGTATGTCCGGCCTCCTACCTCGCGGTCCCGCACACCCCGTGTGACAGTCACCACGCGTCCCCGCAGTTGCCATGGTCCGGACCCTCTTCCATGTTCGTTTAACTGCAGTTGCCATGTTGCTGAAGTACAGTTGCCATGTCTGACAACTACAGTTGCCATGGTTGCTCAACTGCAGTTGCCATCTCAGGTCAAGTGCCAGATGCCATTTTTGGGCAACTGCAGCTGTTGCCATGTATGGTCTGGCCGACTACAGTTGCCATGATTTGAAAACTTTAGGAGTTGCCACCTACTAACACTAGGCAGTTGCCATGTAGCACTACAAAAAGACATGGCAAAAATAACATGTTCGGGTAAAGAGAGAGTTGCCATCTGCTTACAAGCACACTAGGGCAGTTGCCATGTACCCTTGCAAAACACATGGCAACTGACAGCTTTGGGTATTTGAAAACTTTAGGAGTTGCCACCTACTAACACTAGGCAGTTGCCATGTAGCACTACAAAAAGACATGGCAAAACATGTCCGGATAAAGAGAGAGTTGCCATCTGCTTATAAGTACACTAGGGCAGTTGCCATGTACCCCTGCAAAACACATGGCAACAGACAACTTTGGGTGTGGGAGAGGAGACGGGCTGTGGGCGAACTGATAAATGCCCACACACCAGCCCCCCTGCGTGCGTGAAAACTGGCGTGTGGGCGAACTGCTAAACGCGGACACACCAGCCCCTCCGCGTGGTGAAACGGACGTGTGGGCGACCGGATGAATGCCCACACACCAGCCCAGTCCTACGTGGCATAAAAAATCTGGCAAAACATGCCAAGATTCGTGCAAACACAAACAGATGTTGATCCATGCGTGTGGGCGAGATGCAAACGGCCACACGTGTGGGCGTTATCTTTTTCTTACTTTATTACACGTAACATCCGATCGTAGACATTTTTTTAATGAAAATACATACTTTATTATATAAAAAAATTGTTTTGCCAATCTCCTTGTCCCCGCTTGATTTGTATATGTACATGTCTATTTGGTAGAGCTATTTTTTCTTAGAAACCCGTGTCAAGATTAAACATGAAGCACCAAGTATAGGAGTCTGGACCCCTTTTGTCCTTTTCACATGGACATTCGTATTATGTCAGGACTCTTATGTTTTGGCCGGCCTCTTCTATTGTTTTTCCGTTACAATATATGTTGGACTCTTTCCTTGGTTGGCTGGCAATTTTTTTTGCTACACCAGCGTAAGCTATGCATGATTGTCTCGGACTCGTTCAATAAAAATACTTTTCACAAAAGACACATTGTACACGTGACATGTCAAACTGTTGTAGATGACTATATTCTTATGTTACGTTACATCTTTTAAATCTCAGCCGTTAATATTTCAAATTTGCGGTCGAGATAATTTAATCTATGTGGATGAACGTGATGGCTTATTTGACTTTTGTTTTAATTATATAATAGATTACAAATAGTTCAGTTGTCTGCTTTGCTGTATTGCTTGATTCAAATGCTTGTTTATTACTTGTTAGGCTATACCTTAGTTGGCCAATATGTCAGCAGTGCCTGCTGTACTATCGTAAAGAAATGCATGCCTAATTCATTTGACTCGTTAACTTTTCCTGTAAACTTCATCACAAGACTGTCTTCGTAGTTTATATGAGGCCACACTGTTTAAGTGCTTTCTCAGATTATTTCAACTGCTTAGATGCCTGGGCAACTTAAATATAGCGGTGGTACATTGTCTTCCATCTTACCATTTTAATTTGTTTTTGGCTGATGCTGCTTCGAACCATTTAAATATAGCTTGCTATGCTTAGCAATAATTCGTATGTCGTTTGCCATGTAAGCTTACTGTCTGGATCATGTGATAACTATCTCTTACTTATGTCCAGTGGAAACCTTTCAGGATGCCGTTCACACTAGGACACAATGTACAACCCCAGAATCTATTTGTGGAAGCAGTGCGTGAGCCATGTCAGCAGATGGTTGCAGTTCAGAGGCAACACTACTGGAGAGCAGTCTGAGCACAGATATTATAGTTCTTGAGGCTCTACTACAGGCAGAAAAAAATGGTGTGGCTGCCATGAATGAGGTAATCTTGATCTTGAGGCTGGAAATTATGCAATTAGCTGCAAACATTATGGAAGCAACCCAAGAATTGGAGGAAGTAAGAATGTTGCATTTGAAGATGGAGGAGGTCCTGCTGCTTCTGCTATATGAAGCCCAGTGTAATCCCAATTCTTCTTTAGATACCCATTGAAATTGTCACTAGATTAGTATACTTGCATGTTGTGTCATGTCTCTGAATGGATTATGTTTTAAGACCCCCTTTGTTGTCCATGTGTTGTAATGATCTGAATTTTTTAGGCGAGGTAATCCTCAGTACTTGTATGATTGACATAAGGTGAACTGTTTTTCGTGTGAGCATATTGTATTGGATGAAATAACTGTTTGACTCAAAGTGTATCCAACCTACTGAATTCGAAGATCACGGCATTTCTAAATCCTATTCATATATAAAGGTGCAATAAATCTTTATCGTGGTTTTGAAGAAATAAATAACAAAACGTACAATAATGTATGGATATTCGTAATCGAATAAAAAATGGCTTTGAATTTAGTTGCCAGGGCCCAGGGTAAACGGGAATGCTAATTCTCCCAAATTTTGAACGAAGTGGCAAGACACCCACTATCATTTGTCAGCTGCCCGAAGCCAGTGTTTGCGAGATGGAAATTACTGTCTACCCTTGACACTTCACATCCTAATCGACCAGATTTCCACTGCTATCAATAGGGGTAGACTAGTAACTTCAATTAGGCATGACACGACCGCCTGTCTCCCCATTCAGACACGGTGGGCGCCAAACATGGGCGGCAAACACACATTTGATTCAAACTCGTCCGAAAGACCTCTCTCTCCCTCAATTTTCTCATTCATACACGTGGGTGGCAAAACAAAGTTTCCTCGTCCAAAATTGATGTAGGAAAATATTTTAAATAGGGGCAGATGTGTAACTTCCCTCAGACGTGACACATCCGCCCTACCTGTCAGCCCCATTCATACACCGTGGGCGCCAACCGTGGGTGGCAAAAGACCCTCTCCTCACCGGAAATCGCTATCGACAAATATTGGGAAGATGCGAGATTACCGTCCTATCCCCAACCGACGAGATATCTGAAATTTTAAATGGGAGCTAAGTTCGTAACTTTCCCACTTTTCAGACAAGCGCGTCCCAAAGTTTGAGATCCCCTCCCACCCTCCATTTCCCCATTCATACACCATCGGCGCCACAACAACCTCCCCACTCCGGCTAGCCTCCTCCGTCCGCCACCCCATCCACCACCTTATCGGAGCCGCTACCCCTACCCCGTTGTCCACTGCAAGAGATGGACGTCTTTCATCCAAGGCACAGGACAAGGAACCTTTCATCGCGTCCTCTCGCTTCATCGGCATCATCGTCCACCTTGCCGTTGCCGCTCCTACGACCGCCTCGTCCACGGCAACAGGACTTATCCCCCGATGCCACCGTCTGCCGTCTGAAGTCTTCTTCCGCACCGCCGACAGCCATCACACCTGCAGCACCCTCAAAGTATCAGCAGGGGCCTACACGGCGTCTCAAGAGAGGTGGTACTATTTCATATATACTTAAGTTATTGATCTCACCCGGAAAATAGATCGTAACTTGTTTACTGTACTTTTCTTGTCCATACCAAATCGTAGTGGCCAGTTGAAAGCAAACATTAGTTGCGAAGTAGCCTTTGTCCGGTTTGCACCTTCAGATCCTCCATGGCAAGGTCACTATACTCGTAAAGCTTATGGTTTCCCTCCTTTATATTCACTACCATCATCGTAGGTGCTTCATGTCGTCCTAGCACTGCTCCTCAAGACCTCAAACCATCAAGCGAAACAACATGCCACTCATAATTCCAAAGCTTAGTTGTTGAAATACAAATCTGATATGATGCTCATATTACTAAAACAGAGAACATTTAATTGGTCAGCTAATGCTCCTATATTCATTTCGAAAAGCATGTGCGCCACATATAGAGAGACAACAGGGATTTGCATTTCCCTGTGCGCTCTGGTTCATCATGGGTGGGCAACACACATTGTATTATCTAAAATCTGCTTGTGCTTTGTTATCATGTTCCTCTTCTGTTCTTCTTAATAAGTATATTACTTCCTCCGTTCCTAAACTGCCTTGGGTGCGTGCTTGTGTTGTGGTGGCATGCGTTTGTACTGGGTGTTGTTCATCGTTACTTTATTTATAAAGCGGGGCGAAAGCCTTTTTTGGTAAAACATAAGTCTTTTTAGATATTCCAATAAGAACTACATACTGATGTATATAGACATATTTTAGAGTGTACATTTACTCATTTTGCTTCGTATGTAGTCCGCATTCGAATCTCTAAGAGACTTATATTTAGGAACGGAGGGAGTAGTACAGGATGTTCCTTGTCGGGAAGTGGAGCAGGGCATTTGCAGTCGACATGTCCGTTGGGTCGCTTCAGATGGATGCTAAGTACCCTTTGCGCGTGATACTTAGGGTTTTCCCCTTTTATCTACACTACTATGATCTGCGTAGGTGCTTTTTGGCGTACTAGCAGTACTCCAACCTTCAAGCTAAACAACACATCACTCATAATTCCAAAGCTTAGTTGTTCAAATATGATTGTGATATGATACTGATATTAGTTAACAGACATATTTAATTGGTTAGCTAAAGGTCCCACTTGAGCCTCCAAATGCATGTCGGGACATATAGAGAGACAGCAGGAATTGCATTTCTTTGTCACTTGTTGACTGTACTTTCTTGTCCAGACCAAATCTTAGTTGTTATTTCAAAGAAAAAATCGGTTGCTAAGTACCCTTTGCGCGGTTTGCAGCTTTAGATCTGCCATGCCACTGCCATGGTCAACACTATACTCATCATGCTTACGGTTTCCCCATTTAATGATGACCACGATCAGCCTACGTGGTTCATGTCGTAATAGCACTGCTCCACCCATCAAGCTAAACAAGCTTAGTTGTACAAATTTGAATCTGATATGATGCTGATATTAGTAAAACTGAGACAGGTTTAATTGGTCAGCTAAATGTTCCTATTTTAGTTTACAAATGTATGTGAGCCACATATGGAGAGACTGGAAGGAATAGTATTCCCCTATGCGCTCTGGTTCATCATGGGTGGGCAACACACATTGTATTATCTAAAGTCTGCTTGCTCTTTGTTATCATGTTCCTCTTCTGTTCTTCTTAATAAGTATATTACTTCCTACGTTCCTAAACTGCCTTGGGTGCGTGCGTGTGTTGTGGTGGCGTGCGTTTGGACCGGGTGTTGTTCATCGTTGCTTTATTTATAAAGCAGGGCGAAATCCTTTTTCGGTAAAATAAAAGTCTGTTTAGATATTCCAATAGGAACTACATACGGCTGTATATAGACATATTTTAGAGTGTACATTCACTCATTTTGCTCCATATGTAGTCCGCATTCGAATCTCTAAGAGACTTATATTTAGGAACGGAGGTAGTAGTACAGTATGTTCCTTGTCGGGAAGTGGAGCAGGGACATTTGCAGTCGACAGGTCCATTGGGACGCTTCAGATGGATGCTTTCAACTATTCTAGATGGTCTGCCATAATATCCGGGAAATGTTGGGAGCTATGTTGTCTTTGAGAATCTAGACTGATAGTAACAGTATTGTGCCTTCAGTTGAATAGAGCTGCCCCTTTTGGGGTTGAACCCTTTCCGAAGCCTTTCTAGCCGTACCGGCAATACAAGCCCATATGTTCCAGCTAGTTCCACTTTCCTGATTTTACTCGTGATGCTTAGGGTTTTCCCCTTTTATCTAAACTACTATGATCTGCGTAGGTGCTTTCTGTCGTACTAGTAGTACTCCACCCTTCAAGCTAAACAACACAACACTCATAATTCCAAAGCTTAGTTGTTCAAATATGATTGTGATATGATACTGATATTAGTTAACAGACACATTTAATTGGTTAGCTAAAGGTCCCACTTGAGTTTCCAAATGCATGTTGCGACATATAGAGAGGCAGCAGGAATTGCATTTCTTTGTCACTTGTTGACTGTACTTTCTTGTCCATACCAAATCTTAGTTGTTATTTCAAAGCAAACATCGGTTGCTAAGTACCCTTTGCGCGGTTTGCAGCTTTAGATCTGCCATGCCACTGCCACGGTGAACACTATAGTCATCATGCTTACGTTTCCCCATTTTATGATGACCACGATCAACCTTCGTGATTCGTGTCGTAATAGCACTGCTCCACCCATCAAGCTAAACAAGCTTAGTTGTACAAATTCGAATCTGATATTATGCTGATATTAGTAAAACTGAGACATGTTTAATTGGTCAGTTAAATGTTCCTACTTTAGTTTCGAAATGCATGTCAGCCACATATGGAGAGACCGGAAGGAATAGTATTTCTCTGTGCGCTCTAGTTCATCATGGGTGGGCAACAGACATTGTATAGAAAGACTTGTAATATCTTCAATCTGCTTGCCCTTCTGCTCTTCTTTAACATTATCCTCTTCTCTTCTTCTTTTAATAAGTATGTTCCTTGTTGGAAAGAGTAGCAGAGACATTTGCGGTCAACTGGTCAGGTCGAGTTGTTCTCCCTTAGTATATTTTGAATCTGTCAGGTCAGATCGACTTGTTCTTCTTTACTATATGTTGAAGCTGTCATCTGCGAAGTATCATCACTTCTGGAACTCTCATATTTTGAGTAGTAGGCCACATTATATTAATGCACACACCAAATTACAGCTTGCATGGCATCTCTCAGAAGAATTGCAGAGATATCACAAAGGGGTTTACAGGGAGGCAGTATTGGATTAGAATCACTTCTGCATTACAAAGATAATCTCACTTATGTTTTCATGCATGTCAGGTATTGAACATGATCAAAATGAATATGAGAATGGGCGCATGAGAGGAATATTGTGGAATAATCTGTTGGCTAACAAACTTGGCATGGTGGAGGATGACCTATCTTATTCACCCATCAAGGTGCTTGCTCTAACTTGGCAAGGTTGTATTGGTCGCACATATTTTGCATATGACCTCTTGCATTACTTCTACTTGGTCACACCACCATCTACTTAGTTTAAGCATCATATATGAGTATATGCCATACCTATCCTTTTTCTGTACTTATTCCATGTGTCATCATACTATGTTTTTCCAGTCAAATGTTGTTCTTTCGTAATAGATGTCCAAAAGGAAGAGGGTGAGTGCAGATCCTCAAGGAGTACAAACTAGGTATTTGGAAAAGGTAGTGATACCTGTTAAATCAGCAGCCACAGAAAACACAAGCCTAACTGTACCACACTTTACCCCTACTACACTGGCCAAACCCCTATTAGAACTGCGGAGAGCCCAGCGTTAGGTACTGTCTATGATATCAATTCAAAATTTGAACTCCTACATTTCTGCATGTGCCTTACCTTCTCTCTTGTATGAAAATTAATTTCAGATGAATCTCCTTTCTCAAAGGATCATAGGATCTCACAACAATACTGGGCACAACATTGCTCTTGTCAGTACCTCTTGCCCTTTGTCAGCATACTTACACTCATTGCTGTTTGATTATGTAGCATCACTGTAAATGTTCGCTTCCTTATCCTCCCTTTGCTCGAAATTATAAGATCTATATTTACTCTTAGATAAATGTAGAATAACACAATGGTTATGAAGTTTTGGATTGCTCATGTAAGCGCCTGTTGTCATGTACTCCCTCCGTATCGAATTAATTGTTGCTCAATTGGATGTATTTAGAACTTCATAGTGCTAGATACATCCATTTAAGCGACAAGTAATAACGGACGGTTGTAGTATTACTGTACTTGCATTGCGAGAGAGTTGATTGTCTAGCATTACTCTGCATCTTATCTGCTCTGCCCTCCACTTTCTCCAAATTATCAGATCTACATTTACTCTTACCAAAATGTTGAATAAAGCCAATGCCACTTCACACGTTGATGTCTGCATTCCTCTTGTCAGTACCTTTTGCCTTGTAATGATGTACTTAATTAATAGCTATTTGATTATGTATCATCACTCTGCACTTGAGCTTCATTATCCTCTATTTATTCCATTATTATTTGATCTATATTTACTCTTTACAAAATGTAGAATAAAGGCAATGCTTATAAAGAAGTTTCTTTGGGGAATTTCTTGAATTATCCTTCGATTGACATGGAGAAGGGCTTTGTCCAGCCCGTGTTAACATGTAATGTAAGTTCATCCTTCTCAAGCCTTCAAACTTTGTTCTAGTATAGATTTGGATAGGCATCATTTCCTCCACTGCTGTGTACTTTGGTGTTTACATCTGATTGGATGTTTGCAACAACTACCAGTTTTAAATTGTAGTTCTAAAAACATGTTCCTTATGTAGAACATATCCATTTATTTGCTTATATCATTGTGAAACCTGTTACGTGTCTCCTTGTTTTTCTTTCAGATTCATATCTCTTATGCCAGGCAGAACTTTAGGGAAGATAGTGAGCCAAACCATCTTGAAGAGAGTGAGATGACCCCAACATCATGTCTTGATGAAGACAGTGAGTTGAAGCTACTCACCAGCAGCTGTGAGACAACCTCTCTGTGGAGTTGCTGCCTCAATCAGTTCGACTTCTTCAGTCTCAACTTAAAGCGGAAAGGCTTGCTTCAGCTCAGCTCCGACTTGATGTCAATGATGCAAAGAAGACCTCAGAGGACAGCCTTGTGGGCTTAGGTGCTATACAACTAGGGTTAGAGCATCTATCGTTGAAACAACTGAGGTCTCATCAGCTTGTTCTGCTGCTTGTGGTGCACGTCCAGGCCAGGCCTAATGCCTTCTGAAGTGCTATCAGTTTTGTATATTCTTTTGTCGATGCGTTTATATGCACTGGTGGCAACTTTTGATGCCCTTAGTATGTAATCCGCGGTCTCGTTGCGCTTTATTATCATCGGTGGCGAACTTTCATGCCTAGTGGATGTAATATGCCATAATTTCTTTATTGTATAGTCGAGGTTTATTCTTAGTCGGTATGCTATAATTTAGGCCGGAAGCTTCAACGGATCTCAATGTTGTCGGTCTTCTGGCCGGCCCGTAACTCGCTACGATATATATGGGCCGAAATGTGGGCCTATATCATCTTGGGCCATTAGCAGGTCTAAACGTATAGTAGTTTTCTGCCTTTAACAGGCCGAGTAAAGTTCTGGCCAGCTGGGCCAGAGAATACCATGGACTTTTAACAGGCTAAAACTAGATTGGGCTAGCTTTGAGCCGAAAAATTCACGGGCCAACATAGGCCGAAATTGTCTTAGGCCCATGCTTGGCCCAAATAGAAAACAAGCCATTAACAGGCCAAAATATATCTCGGGCCCTGTTTGGCCCAATAAAATTATGGGCTTTAAGAAGGCCTGTGTTAACGTGGGCCGTAGGCCCAACTGTGTCACGGGCCATTAACAGATGGGCTGTAAGCAGGCCAGATTCAACGCGAGCATTAATTAGGCCCAACTATTACACGGGCCATTAACAGGCCGATAGGCACATTGGGCTGAAATTTATACATGAAGACTACGGGCCTTTAAGAGGCCTAAAGTCACTTCGGACAAGAAATAGCCCACTTTCAGCATGTGCTATTAAATGGCTAAAGTGAAACCGCGCCGACAACAGCCCAGATGCACCACGGGCAGCTAACTGGCCGAAACAATTATCAGGCCGAACTGGTAAACAGGCATTTAATAGGCTGAAATACAAACCCGGCTTAGAATTGGCCCAAAAGAACAGTGGCCTATTAACGGGCCAGATCTGATATAGGCCTTAATTTGACCCAAAACATGGCAGGCTTTTAACGGGCCGACCCACTAGTGTCTGAGAAAAAATTGGTGGGCCTTTAGCTAGGCCGGCCTTTTTACCTTAAATGGGCCACTGTTGCGCTGTGCCACATGTCGACATATCATAGGCCTCTTCTATCCATTTTAGGGATGACATCTGTCCCAACGATGAGCTGACACGTGGATCACCCGGCGAATGAGAATTTTACTCGTGGAAAATCCCCATTGGTCGGGGCTGTTAACGGGTTATCGGATCCAAACCGGGACTCGATAGCTTAACGGCGACCCGTTATGGTGGAGGCCATGTGTCGGTCACCCTTGATAAAAACACTTCCATGACGCGCCATTTATCATCATGGAAGTGAACACTTCCGTGAGGATAATTTTGGTATTGTCATGGAACACTACTACGACAGCACAGGTATGACTATCTTGATTCTGTCATAAAATCGTCATGGATGTACATGCATGACACAAAAGGTGACCTACTGTGACAAACACGTATCATCACGGAAGTGTATTTTTTTTGTAGTGGGGCTGTCCTACCGCCGGGTCGCACCAGGTTCGGGCCGGGTCCAGCCAAGCCGTCTTCGGGCTGCTAACACAGGAGGAGGCGTCGATGGATGCCGTGCGCCAGCATCTCCGCGGGCGCGCGGACCAGGTTCAAGCCTTCGCCCAGACCGAGCTGGAGCGGGCGCGGGAGCTGGAGCGCTCCGTTATCATAAGTCTTCCTTTTGTTTTTGTGCAACCGTCTAGTGGGGGCACGCCAGCGCACCCACTGGGTGTAGCCCTCGACATTCGGGTGAACTACGTAGTAGTTGGGTCGAATCTTAAGGAGTGTCTTATGCTGATCCTTGCTTTTCTGTAGCACCTGGATGCCCTCTGAGTTGGCATCTACAACCGGCCTCTGGAGAAGCACCAGCAGGTCACGGCGCAGCTCGCCGCCAATGAGAAGGCGCTCCGCCTTGCCGAAGGTATGTCTTGCATGCTTTTTTTAATGGGGGCGCGCTAGCGCACCCACTAGGTGTAGCCCCCGAGATTCAGGCCAACTAAGAAGCAGTTGGGTCGAATCTTAAAATGTATTGTCTTTTCTGCCGTCGTCTTGACTTGGGATTTTGCCGCACAGCCGCCGCGGCCGAGGTGTCGGGCCTGCGAACGCGGCTGACCGAAGCCGACCATCAGTGCGACCAGGTGATTGCCGATGCCAACCAGCTTCAGACCAAGGTGGAGCAGCTGAGGGCGGAGTCCGCCAAGGTGGCGGAGGCCCAGCAGGCGCTCGCCGAAGCCGGCCAGCAGCGTGACTAACTGGCCGATGACAAGGGCCAACTCCAGGCCAAGGTGGAGTGCCTGAAAATGAAGGACGCCAAGACAGCGGAGGCCCACCAGGCGGAGCTCCTCCGGCTCAAGGAGGAGCACGAGAAGATGGCCGCTGCCAAGGACGATGAGCTGAAGGCGGCCGTCAACAAGCACGCCGAGCTGGAGAAGGCGCTTGAGGCACGTGACCGTGCCGGTGACTTGGAGTGGCACGGTACATTGTGCGAGGTGCACCACCTGGATGAGGCCCTCGCCAGTAAGTGTTTCTTCGTTGGTTTCGCCGGGTCGCAAGCTGGCTTCGTTGGAGCGGCACGGTACATTATGCGAGACGCAACACCTGGATTTTTGGCTGACTGTCTTGCTTTTCTGCTCAACAGAGTACTTCCCAGAAATGCAGGGGAGGGTGGACAAGGCCGTGCGCGATCACCGGGCGACCGAGGAGGACGTAGGTGCCGGCGTCGATCCGCAGGCCGCTTGGTCTTTCCCGGAGATCATGCACGCGGCGGAGGCCCGCCTGTAGGCCCTGGATGAGCAGACGACGCGGTTATCTGAGGCCGGGTTGAGGATGACGGCAGACCTTTAGCCCGGCGCCGTTGAACCCGCCAGCTTCTCGCGGCTGGCGCGGCTTCACGCTTGGCGCATCTCCGCGGCCCGGGCCGGCGCCGACTTGGCGCTACAGTTTTGGACGTCCTGATATCCGGGTCTGATCCTAGGCAAGCTGGCAGCCCAGCGAGCCAGTGCGGAGCCTCAGCTGGCGGCGGAGGAGGGCCAGATCGCCACGCGGGCAAGCTACCGCGCCTCATTTCCGTCGTACGACAAGTTCCAGGTGGAGCAGACCGAAGACGGCGGGGTGGTGCCGCCCAAAGACTTTGGCTTGGCGCTTGACGATCCGGCGGGCAGCGCCGCGGAGTTAGGCCCCTATGCGGACTCTGAGGCCGAGGCCGAGTTGGACAATACCGATGCCTCGGTGGACCCGGAGGCCACCACGGAGGAGCCGGCAGTCATGCAACCCGATGCAGGAACTGCCTGAAGCCGCCCTGCTTTATCTTTATCGTACTTTTGTGAAGTGACAAGACCGCCCACCCACTGGGTGCATGGTGAATTTAATGAACTCCAGCTGTGGGCCTTTATCTTTGTAATGTAAATATTTTTGTCAGTGTTTGCGCCTTTGCTCTTTGTTCTCTGGGCTTTTTTCCTTGCTTTTTTCCTCTTTGGGCCTCCCCCCCCGCGAGTCGAACAGCCGGGTTCCGGTCTATGACAAGGGGTTCGGCCTTGGGAAAGAACGCGTAGTATTTAGGCCTTTCGAATGTTGAGCATGAGCGAAACACCCACTGGGCCGGCTGGCGGCAACCGGCAAAGCCGGCTGGTGCGCAGCCGGTCGTGCGGCAACTTGGTGCGATGGGGCCGGATTGACCGATCCGGCGAGTCCAACTTAGTGATTTTCCACGTGCCAGCGCTTTGGCCCCTAGTTCTTGCCAGCCAGCAGCCGAAGCCGGACTACGGCTTGGGGCGAAGTGTAGGGCCTTGGCAACTCGGACATGCCGAAATGCACTAAGGAGGGCGGCGGGTTGCGGTCAATCCGGCTAGCGCCGAGCCTCCAAGCCGGACGGGCCGACCCAGCGGTGGCGGTCAGAAAGCATTATGATATGTGAGTCATAAGAATTTGGTAGGAAAAAGTAGCCCCCGTGTCGAGGATATCGTGCGACATATGCCAGGGGGTGGCTTATCGTGGATGGGGACAAAAGTACGTCGCCAGGCTCTAGAAGCGGGAGTGAGCAAGACCGCGTACGCTTGCGGATCTTACCCAGGTTCGGAGCTCTCCCAGGAGATAACACCCCTAGTCCTGCTCTACGGGGTCTCTGCATGATCACTACCTCAACAAGCTTGCTCCTTGAGATGTTTGTCTAGAGGAGGAAGAAAGGCAAGGCTAACTTTATTCCCCTCTCTCTCTGCGTGTGTGTATGGTGATTTTGGGTGCTCGGTCGAGGTTTTTCCACCCCCTGCATGGGGCGACCTGGGGGGTTTATATAAGCCTACCTCCAGGGGTGCAATGATAATTCGGCCAGATGCGGGACCCGGCTGTCGGCGTCACTGGTTGCCGGCTTCTCCGCCGACCGCAGGGGCCTGCCACCTGATGGGTCCCTCCGACTGCCGTGATCTCGGCCGACAGGTAGGGCCCACCGCCTGTGGGCCATGTTGACTGCTTTTATGCTGTAGCATCGCTCTTGATGACGGAGGCCGCGTCAGGGGGAGCGTGGATACAGTCCCGCCGCCTGGCGGGTGCTCACTGTAGCCACACCCCGTCACATCTAGTTAATGGCGCACAGACTTTGAGGGAGGGGGAGGGTCGCCTGCTAGGAACCGGCCTCCCCCTGAGCCGACTGGTCAGGGCTCGCCGCCCTCTGGCTTCTCACGGACAGGTAGGGCCTGCCGCCTGCGAGCCGTACTGACCGCCCGTCGTGGGAGCATTGCTTCTTCTGCCATGGGTGATGTCATGAGCGGCATGGCAACAGTGCCGCATCGGGCGCAGGGTGTCCACTTGGTACGCTGTACTGTGGCTACGTCCCGCCCTGGATTCGGGGGTGGCAGGCTTGTACTGTAGCCATGCCTTGTCTCATCGCGTTTATGTCGGCGCTAACTTTGAGGGCGCGAGGGGCTGCCTGCTAGGACCCGGCTTCCCAGGAAGCCGCCCGCTAGGAGTCGGCCCACTTCATGGCCGTGTTCTAGGATCCGCCACCTCCTGGCAACCGGCCGCCTGGACCAGCCGGCCCCAGGAAGGCGGTCCTTTGTCTTTGATGTTTGAGGGGCGCAGCCTGCCCCGATGTCTTTGAATACCAAGGGGAGCTGATGAGGCTACCCATGGTCATTTACTCCGATAGTAGTCCCCGAAGCTGGTGGGGCGCTACGGCTGAAGGGGCGAGGAGCCTCAGCAGCTTCATACTCCGGGTCGTCTGGTATTTTTTTTCGTCCGTCTTCCGAAGTGCCGACTGGTAGGAGTCGGCCGCGACCAGGCAGGCCGCTTGACGATTTCGAAGCGTCGTGGCGGGGACCAGGTGGCACGCCAGTCAGACGTCAGACTCGCCACCCGCGCCTGTCGGCCATGTGGCGTTAGCAGGTCAAGCCGGCCTGCCAGCCCACGCGTGTGACAGGACGTCGTCATAGGTTGGGGCCCGCCGCTATAGTGCCTCAGCACGCGCGCGGAGGTAGATGGTTGGGCTTCCGCGGCAATTAATACACGCCTTTACGGGCGCCGCAATCGTGGGATCATGGGGGAGTGGGCGCAGTTAATCCCATGATCCCCCATGCTCCCGCCCTCTCGGCTTCGCCGCCTGGGGCTATAAGTAGGGGGAAGAGGGGGGCGGCAGATGCATGCGCGCCCTCCTCTCCCCTCGCCGCTCTTCACCTTCTTCGCTGCCGCAACGCCCTTTCCTTCCACCGAAGCGGTGCCGCAGCCCACCGTCGTCGGACATTTTCTCGCTGCGGCTTCCTCCCTCCGTCGCAGCCTCGCCCGCCTGCCACCGCGCCACGCCTACGACGAGCTCCTTCGTCCATGGCGCGCTCACGAGCCGGCGACTGGGACGGCTCCAACATCCATGAGGATCACCTCTTCTTCCTTCGTCAAACACGGCGGCTGCCCCGGGAGACGAACATGCAGGTACGTGTCCCTTGCGAGGCGGAAATCTCGCCGGCGCCGAAGGCCGACGAACGCGTTGTCTTCCGGTCCCATTTTCTTCGCGGCTTCGGCCTTCCGGTGAGTGGCTTCCTCTGCTCCTTCCTTGACTTCTATCGAGTCCAGCCGCACCACCTCACGCCAAACACGGTGGTGCTGCTGGCCGCCTTCATCACCATGTGCGAAGGGTACCTTGGCACTCTCCCCACCCTCAAGCTCTGGGGGGACTGCTTTTATCTCAAACTCGGCACCACCGCCAAGGGCCAGGCGGCTCAATGCGGAGCCTATGTGGCGGTGCGGCACCCGGGCACTGGGAACCGCTTCCCACCCATCTCTCTGCTGCAGTAGGCGAAACTGTGGCAGAAGTCCTACTTCTACGTCAAGAACATCCATCCGACGAGCGACTACATCAACTTGCCGGCTTACGTGGCCGGCCCGCCAGCCGAGCCGCGCGCCAACTGGCAGTACAAGCCGAGCTCCCTATCGGCCGCCTCCTCCGCCGCCCTCGTCTGACTTCAGGTGATGACGGAGTCGGAGGGTCTGAAGGGCTCGGACCTGCTGGCCGCCTTCGTGACATGCCGAGTGCTTCCCCTCCAAGCCCGGCCTCACATTGTCAGCTGCATGAGCGGGCGTCGAGACCCATGTCGGATGTGCACATGGGAACTGCCGGACGTGGAGGTGGCCCGGCTGGTCAACTACATCTCCAACTGTAAGCTATCGGAGAAGGATTGGCGGTTCGGCAAGCGGCCGTATGACCGCGCACATCCGCCGCCTGCGGTGAGTCTTATAATTCTTTCTCTTTGGCTGGTCTGAGCTCTTGTTTCTCCGTCTGACCAGTCGGCCATGGTGCAAGTCCTCCCGGCCTAGTCGGCCGCCGGTGCTCTGGATCCAGGTCAGCAGTATATGCCGGACCGAACAAGGAGCGACGTGGAAGACCCCGACTTGGGGGCGGCCGCCATGGAGGAGGACGACGCCACAGGCGGCGGCGGTGCAGCAGGCGGCTCCGGAGGAGGAGGCGGCCTTGAGGACTGGCCGGATGATGATCAGGAGGAGAACGAGCCGCGCCGCCCGCATGTCACCGACAAGGCGGGCGCGAGCTCCTCGGCCGCGCCGACTGCACCAGGCGGCGGACAAAAGCATAGAGCCGGCTCGTTGCTATTCGGCAGTCGGCTGAAGAAGCACAACAACACGGCCGCCGTGACTAAGCGGCAGGAGGCCGCCGCGAAGGCGGCCCAGTTCCAGAAAACCCCGAGGTAACCCCCGATGGTGTCCGCGTAAGTGCTTGGTTGCGTCTTATTTTCTTCTTTATTGCAAACTCTTTCTGAGTTTCCTCTTACCTTGCTTGAACAGGGCCCCACAATCTCTTGAGCGGTCTGCCACTGCTTCAGTGATCCAGGCGGCGGAAGGCTCCGCCAACACCTGTCGTGTGGAACCGCTTGCCGACCTCCAGGAGGCGACGGAGAGGAACGTGCGGGAGGTGCGCGAGGAGCGGGAGGCGGTGGAACAGCAAAAGGCGGAGGCGGCCAAGGCGGCGCACGCGAACTTGGACGCGGCGGCCAAGGCCCAAGCCGATGCTGCGGCTAAGCTCCAGGCGGACGCCGCAGCCAAGGCCCAGGCGGACGCGGTCGCCCAGGCGCAAGCGGAAGAGGCCACACATGGCCAGACTCCGCAACTCATCATCCCGTTGCGCGTAGTGCCGCCAGCGCCAGAGAACCTGGCACCGACCGGAGGGGCCGGCAACGCTCAGCCGGTCATGGAGAGGAGAGGAGGCGAGGCCATCGTCCCGGGGGTGGAGGTGCTCCCGCAAGTGCCGACTGCCGAGGCCCGAGGCAGTCGGTCTGACGTGCCACCGGCGCCGCCGGTCAGTGGCGAGCTAGTGGTGGGGGCGACCCTTGTGGTTTGTCCTCCGGGGCGCCGTCGTGCGGCGAAGGCGGCCTCGACGCCACGGGCGCAGGAGATCGGGGCCACAAGCTCGTCGACCCCAGACGCAGAGGCCACCAGTGCCGTCCCGCCATAATAGACGCCTGGGGGCGGGACGGGCGTGCTGAACAATGCCGCGCAGGACGTTCTGGCCCAGCTTCAGGCCAAAAGCGCCGCCCTTCAGCAGTATACGAAGGCGTTCTTGGCGACGCGAACGGCCGTCCGGGTACGCTTCTTTGCTTTGTTTTTTTTCTTTTGATTCTTGCACTCTTCCGTGGGGGCGCGCCAGCGCACCCACTGGTTGTAGCCCCCGAGTTCCGGGCCGGCTGTTGAGCAGGCGGCTCAGAACTTTAAGATAAGTTTCGAGTGCTAACTTGTTTCTTCTTCTTTGTCTTTGTTGCAAGACTACCACAACATCCGTGCAGCCGCCTTCAACTCCCTGGCCCAGGAGCTGGCTAGGTGGACCGCCGACCTGACCGAGAGCCGAAGTAAGCATTCCGTCTTCTTCCTCACGAGGGCGCGTCAGCGCACCCGCTGGGTGTAGCCCCCGAGATTCGGGCCGATTGCTGAGCAGTCGGGCCGGATCTTCCGACAACCACTTTTCTTTTTGGTCAACTTTGTTGATTTGTCTTCTCTTTATCATTTTTGCAAGAGCCAACGCCACTCTGCAGCAGCGCCTAGGCGAAGTCCAAACCGAGCTGCGCGCCAAAGAGGCGGAGTGCAGCAAGGCGGCCCTGGAGCGCGACCGTCTGGCCAAGAAGTTGGCGGACCAGGCGGATCAGCACAAGGCGGAGCTCCAGAAACTCAAGGAGGCGGAAGGCACCCTTCAGGTCGAGTTTGAGACCGAACGCTCAAAGTGGGTCGAGAAGGAGGCGATCCTCACCGCTGGTTACGGCAAGATTGAGGATATGATCGACGGTAAACTTCTTTCTTTGGAGTAGCTGCCGACTGCATCGAGAGTCGGCTTCCGACTTCTGATCTTTGTTTTTTCTTTGCGTAGACTTCTTTCCTGGGCACGCCGTCACTGTCAGCCAGGCCATCGAGGCGCGGCGCGACCAGCGTAGGAGGGAAGGAGTGGAGATCCCGCTCGATGCGCCTCGAAACATGAACGAGCAGCTCCTGGCCGTCCAGACGCGCTTACAGCCGATTCACCATCTGCTCCGCCGCCTTTAGCGCGCCGGGTCCCAGCTGGTTTCCGCCCTTTGGCCAGGCGGCCAAGCTCCATGCACCCCCAGTCCGACCGCCGACCGGTTGGAGGCGGCAATCGGCCGCTTCGAGGCTTGGAAGGGCTCTTCCGCTCGGGCAGGCGCCCGAAGGGCCTTGGAGTTCGTCAAGGCGTGGTATCTTGGGCTGGACCTAGCCCAGTTGGTCATGTTCCGGCAAGAGGCCATGGAAGAGTTGGTGGCGGTGGGGCCTACGCTCACTCGTCATGCGGCGGCGATCGCCGAGTACACCGAGACCGGTGTCTTCCTCCCCGAGCTGGACGAGGAGGGTGCCGAGGTGCCACCGGATTGGTTCGGGCTGAACCCCGATGTCGGCGAGGATTCGGCAGAATAAATCGCCTCCAGCGATGAAGGCGAGGACGAGGAAGGCGAGGATGATGAAGACGACGCACCGGAGGGCAGAGCGGACGGCCAGCCTCAGCTCGATCGAGCCTCGAGCAACGAGCCGCGCGTGGGTGCACCGACTGATGCTGATGGCGACCAAGCCGAGACTCGCCAGACGGCCACTCCACCAGCCGGTGCCGCCGACTCCACCAACCTGCCGGACCCGCCTACTGCTCCTCTGGCCTAGGCTGCCAACTTATCTTATCTTTTCCTGCTTTTGTAGTCTCTAGAACAAACTTGTTAAATTCGCGCAGTTCCACCCGCTGGGGGTGTATTCAAACTTTGTTGAATGCTAGCCGAGGGCCTCTTGCTATATAATTTAATTCTCTCACAGGTTGTGCTTTGCCGAGCTCCGACTTATCTTGCTTTCTGTTCTTTTGGTTTTTTCCTTTTCCGCCTTCCCTTGGCCGCCAACTTTCCGGCCAGACAGCCGCTCTTCGGCCCGTTGGCAGGGTCAGGTACTTGGCCATTTTGGGAAGGCAAGTACTTTGGCCGCTCAGAACATAGCAAGTTAAGTGAGAAACCGGCCGGCCGGCTGCTCAGCAACCGGACGGCTAGGCGAGGAACCAGCTTGGCCTATGTGAGTGCTTTCGTCCTTAGCCATTTTTCATGTGGGCAACATTTCCTGCCTTTGACTCTTGCCAGCCAGACAGTCGCTCTGCGAGCTGCGGCTTATGGCAAGAGAGGGCTTAGCTGCCGGCACACTACTTGTCCGACTGCAAGTACCGCTGACATAGTACAAGGCGGCAAGCCCCCGGGCCGACTGGTCAGACCCGGTGTCGGGCTGAGGAATGAAATAACTCATTCACAGGCGTGAAACTTATCATATAGAAAAGAAAGGGTAGCCCCCGAGTGCTCTTCGAGGGACCCGGTGTCTTTGCGCTTAATACAAAAGGTAGCGTGGTACATACTGCTTTAACTGTAAAATCTTCGGAGGAGATTTGCGTTCCATGGGCGCTCTGTTTCCTTGCCGGAATCATCCCTCTTGCACGCCCTGGGCTTCTGCGCGTCGATCAGGTAATAGGAGTCGTTGCCCAAGGTTTTGCTGATGATGAAGGGGCCTTCCCAAGGGGCCGAGAGCTTGTGCTGGCCGGCTGTTCGCTGGATCAGCCGGAGCAAAAGGTCTCCCTCTTGGAAGGATTGTGGCTTGACCTTCCAACTGTGGTAGCGACACAGGCTCTGCTGGTAGATGGCGGACCGGCTGAGTGCTAACAGCTGGCCCTCTTCCAGCAGATCGACACCGTCTTCTCATGCTTCCTTCGCCTTCGCCTCTGTGTACATGGTGACGCGAGGCGAGTCAAACTCGATGTCAGTTGGGATAATGGCCTCGGCCCCGTACACGAGGAAGAAGGGAGTGAAACCGGTTGATTTGTTTGGGGTGGTGCTGAGGCTCCAGAGGACGGCTGGCAGCTCGTCGATCCAGCAGCCGGCCGAGCAATCCAGTGGCTCGACCAATCGGGGCTTGATGCCGAATAAGATGAGGCCATTTGCTCACTCGACTTGGCAATTTGACTACGGATGGGGAACGGACACTAAGTCCAGTCGGATGCCCTGCGTCGCGCAGAAATGGACCAAGGCGCCTTTGGCAAAGTTAGTGCCATTGTCGGTGATGATGCTGTGCGGTACACCATACCGGACGGTGATATCTGCGACGAAGGTCACAGCAGTCGGGCCATTCAGTTTCTTGATTGGCTTTGCTTCAATCCACTTGGTGAATTTGTCGACGGCAACGAGAAGATGGGTCATGCCACCGCATGCCGTCTTGAACGGGCCCACCATGTCCAGCCCCCAGACGGCAAAGGGCCAAGTAAGGGGAATGGTCTTGAGTGCAGAAGCCGGCAGGTGTTGCTTGGAGCCAAATTTCTGGCACCCCTTGCATTTCTTGACCAGATCCTTGGCGTCCTCCAAAGCAGTCGGCCAGAAGAAATCGTGGCGGAAAGCTTTGGTGACAAGGGATCTGGAAGCCGCATGGTGGCCGCACTCACCTTGGTGTATGTCTCTGAGGATTGCCTTGCCCTTCTCTGGTTCGACGCAGCGTTGGAAGACGTCGGTCACGCTGCGCCTAACAAGCTCTCTGTTTACTATTGTGTAAGCTCCTGCCCGGCGTTGCACCTGCCGGGCCGAGATCTCATCAGCTGGCAGCTCTCCGCTCACCAGAAATTTGAGGATGGGCTGCGCCCATGATGGTGCTTCAACCTCATCCACCGTCATTATGGCCACTAAGACTAGGGCAGTTGGGTTGGGAGGTGGCTGGGTGGGGTCAGCAGCGTCTCGCTGTGTCGTTGAATTCCCCGGGCCGACTGCCGCAGTCGCCGGGCCGGGTTGTGGAGTCCCCAGGCCGGGTGCGACTGCTGTAGTCCCCGAGCCGCTTGGTGAAGTCCCCGGGACGGCTGCTGCAGCCCCCGGGCCGGGTTGCGAAGTCCCCGGGCCGGCTGCTGCAGCCCCCGAGTCGGATCCGACTGCTTCAGGGGCAGCCGGCACGAAGATGGATTCTGATTCTGGGAAGGCTTGATACACGGTTTGCGGAGGCACTGAAGGGACACGCCAGCTGGTATGGCTTGCCGGGTGGAGCCGATCCGTGCCAGGGCATCTGCTTGGTTGTTGTCGGCCGGTGGCACGTGCAGGAACTCGCACCCGTCAAAGTATCCGCTGATCTGCTGGACGAGGGAGCGGTAGCTTCCATGTTTGCATCCTTTGTGTTCCAGTCACCAGACGACTGTCGGACCACCAAGTCGGAGTCGCCGAAGCACAGAATCCTGCGGATGCCAATCTCCTTGGCCAGCCGGAGTCCGTATACTAGTGCCTCATACTCGGCCACGTTGTTGGAGGCGGCAAAATGGATTTGCAGCGTGTATCTGAGCTTGTCGCCTTTGGGATAGGTGAGGACGATGCCGGTTCCCAAACCGGTGTGCATCTTTGAGCCACCGAAGTGCATCCGCCAATGAGTGGAGTCCGGAGCTGGTGGCAGGTACTGCGTCTCGGCCCAGTCGACGAGGAAGTCGGCTAGTGCCTGGGACTTGATGGCGGTGCGGGGATGGTAGAAGATGGTGTAGGGGGCCAGCTCGATGGTCCACTTGGCCACCCGGCCCGACGCGTCTCTGCTGCCTATGATCTCCGCAAGCGGGGCGGTGCAGACAACTGTGATGGGATGTTCTTGAAAGTATGGCTTGAGCTTCTTGGCGGCAAAATTCACGCCATAACACAACTTTTGGTAGTGGGGGTAGTTCTGCTTGGAGGCTGACATCACCTCACTCAAGTAGTACACGGGCCTCTGGACCGGCTGTGCCTTGCCGTCTTCTCTGCGCTCTACCACCATGACTGTGCTGACCACCCGGCTGGTGGCGGCGATGTAGAGAAGCATGGGCTCCTTGGCAGCCGGAGTGGCCAGGACAGGTGGCGTGGTCAACATATTCTTGAGATGGAGGAAAGCTTCGCCCGCCTTGTCGTTCCACTCCAAATGAGTGGTTTTCTTCATCAACTGGTACAGGGGAAGAGCCTTCTCACCTGGCCGACTGATGAAGCGGCTGATGGATGCCAAGCAGCCAGTGAACTTCTGAATGTCTCACAGTCGGGCGGGCCTCTCCATCCTCTCGATGGCCTTGATCTTGACAGGGTTGCACTCTATGCCGCATTCTGAGACAAGGAAACTGAGGAGCTGGCCGGCTGGTACTCCAAAGGCACATTTTTCTGGGTTGAGTTTGATTTGAAAACGGCGCAGATTATCAAAAGTTTCCTTGAGATCTTCCAGGAGGGTACCGCGCTTCTCCGTCATCACCACAATATCGTCCACATAAACATGGGCATTTCTCCCGAGTTGCTTGAGGAGGCACTTCTGCATGCAACGCTGAAACGTGGCACCGGCATTTCTCAAGCCGAATGTCATGGTCAGGTAGCAGAAGGCTCCGAATGGTGTGATGAAGGCGGTCTTTAGGCGGTCGGCCGGGCTTAACTTGATCTGGTGGTACCCCGAGTAGGCATCCAAAAAACTCAGCAGCTCGCATCCGGCTGTGGACTCCATCACTTGGTCAATCCGAGGCAAGGCGAACGGATCTTTTGGGCAAGCTTTGTTTAGGCTGGTATAGTCAATACACATGCGCCATTTGTTGTTCTTCTTCAGTACGAGGACTGGGTTGGCAAGCCACTCTGGAAAGAACACTTCCATGATGAAGCCGGCTGCTAGAAGCTGGGCTATCTCTTCACCAACAATTCCTCTCTTCTCCTCCGACAAGCGGCGGAGGGGTTGCTTGACTGGTTTTGCATCTGCTCTGACATGTAGCTTGTGCTTGGTAAAATCCGTCGGAACACCCGGCATGTCCTTGGGAGACCATGCAAAGATGTCCCGATTCTCACGGAGAAAATCGACGAGCTCGCTTTCCTATTTGTCGTCAAGGCGAGCGCCTATGACGGCGAACCTCTCCGGGTGCTCCGGGTCCAAGGGTATCTTCTTGGTTTCTTTGGCCGGTTAGAAAGAGCCCTGAGCTTCTGACTCCTTAGGGTCTGGCGACAGGTCCGGCTGCTTGCCGGCCATGGCCACAACCCGGTCAAGGAGCCGCTTCTCGGCAGCAATCACAAGGGACTCAGCCAGCCAACTGCTAGCAGTGGCATAGGCGGCAGACTTCTGGTAGTCGCCGGCTATGGTGATAATGCCCTTGGTACCCGGCATCTTCATCTTGAGGTAGGCCTAGTGAGGAACCGCCATGAACTTGGCCAGGGCAGGCCGGCCAAGCGACGCATGGTAGGGGCTCTCAAGGTCAACCACCTCGAACCAGATTGGCTCTCGGCGGAAGTGATTCTTGTCTCCGAAGAGGACGTCTTTCTTGATCTTGCCGATCGGTGAGCAGGAAAGGCCTGGCACAATGCCATGGAAGACAGTCCGGCTGGGCTGGAGCTGTTTCTCTTTGATGCACAACTTCTCCATGGTGTCGCGGTAGAGGATGTTGATGCTGCTACCGCCGTCTATCAGAATTCGGGAGAAACGAGCAGCTCGCCTCTCTGTTGCAAAGGTGGCATCCAACACCAGGGCGTAGGAACCCGGAGAAGGCATCACCTCCGGGTGGTCAGCTCGGCTCCAACTGATCGGCTTCTCCGACCAGTGCATGAACTCTCGGGCTTCAGAGGCGACAGTATTCACCTCTCGGCGCTGTTGACGCTGGTTGCATTTGTCGTCAGCCACGCTGGTGAAGACGACGTAAGCTCCGTGCTCTTCGGGAAACTCATCTTGGATTGCGCCGACCGTCTAGACCGCCGGCTGTTGGGGAGGTGGAGGCGGCAGGCCAGTAGGCGGCGGGGGCAGTCCTTCGCCTCTGGCGATGCGGGTGAGCCAGTGGCACTTCCGGGTGGTGTGGTTGGACGGCTTCGCGCCGCTGTGGAACTTGCAGGGAGCATCAAGGGTTTGCTCAAACGAGAAGGTGGGAAACTAGGCAGGCTTGCCGCCCTTCTGGCATTTGGGGCCGGGTTGCTCCTCTGGCTGCCGATCTTCGACTGTCGCCACCTACCGGCTGGTGGTAGCCGGCTGCGGGGCCTTGCGCTTGTTGTCATTTGACATTTGGCGCCGACTGGGATCACCAGCCGGCGTCTGAGGGGCTGGAGGGAGCATCTTTCCTGACGCATCCACTCGGAGCTTCGACTTCATGGAGGAGTCGGTAGTGGCGTACTTGTCCGCTATGATCAGCAACTCGTCGAGCGTGGCTGGCTCATCGCAGAGGAGTCGATGGTTGAGTAGGGTGCCTTCTCGGCACCCGGTAGTGAAGTATTCGATTGCTTGCACCTCATGAACCCCTTCGCAGGAGTTGCGTAGCTCGGCCCACCGCATTAGGTATTCGCGGGTGCACTCGATCGGGCCTTGGATGCACAGGGAGAGCTGGCGAGGCTTGGGCGGCCGCTTGTAGGTGCTGGTGAAGTTGCAAATGAACACTTCGGTGAAGTCTAGCCAGCTGTTGACGCTGTAGGGCTTGAGGCTGTTCAGCCATGTCCGGGCCGTGCCCTGGAGCATGAGCGGAACATACTTCATGGCGAGACGCTTGTTGCCGTTCGCTATGTTGACGGCAGTGGAGTAGTCAACCAGCCAATCTTCCAGCTTCACAGAACCGTTGTACTGGGGAGTGTCCCGAGGGAGCGAGAATCCCTTGGGGAAGGGCTCGTCCCGAATGCGGGGGCCGAAACAAGGCGGGCCGATTGCATCCTCTTCTTCCAACGCCAGGGATCGAGCCAAATGGTCAATCCGGTTGTGGGCGTCGTTCTCTCCGACTCCTTCGTGGTGGCCCAGCCGGCGCCCAAGAGTCGGATGCTCAACAGGCGGCGGGGAGGCACGCCCCTCCCTGCGCGGGGGGGGGGGGGGGTGCTGACGACCGTCCTGCCGTTCTACTGCTCGTGGGCGGCCGTCCTGGTCGCGCTCGATTGAGATACGGGTGTGGCTGTGGCTAGCAACCGGCTCTGGGTCTCCTCGGCCGCGGGCGCCGTCTGTTGGCGTCCGGGAGGTCGCGCTATGCTCTCGGCGAGGGGGAAGGTTCTCGGCTTGTAAGCCAGGTTCCACCATGCGGCGGCCAGCTTCTTGTTGTGCGGCGGCCGCGTCGTTGAGCTGCTGGACGCGCTCCGTCATGCAGCGACGCTCGTCGCCCTCTAGGCGGTCCAGCTCGTCTGCCGCCGCCTGGGCAGCACGTAAGTTCTCCATCGGTGTGGCGTAGAATGGGCGGTCGGCCCCCAACATGTTGGCGATGGCCGCGCCACGCTGCTGGACCGTGCCCGCTTGGCTAGGTTCGCCAGCAGCCAGCGTGCCGCAGACGGCGCGGTCGATCTCGCGGTGGTAGGCCTCGGTGAGGCGTCTCATGGCCGCCAACTTGTTGGCGCTGTCGAGGAGTGCGACGTGGCATGCTTCCAGCGTTTCACCGTTCGCACTGGGCTCTACAGGAGCGGACAGGTCCCGCATTGCCGCCTGCAATGGGTCCCGGCCAGCCTGGTCGGAGGTTCCGTCGTGGCTGATGACCAGCACCTCAGTGACGGTGCTGGTGCTGGCGCTGGCGCTGCTGTCTGCAGCGGGGAGTGGGTCGTCGAAGATCACCACGTCACCGGGGAAGGCATCAGAAAATGCGGCGTCGGCGTCGATGATCATGTCGACGAGCAGGTCGGTGGAGCCAACGGACTCCGGGTCGGAGACCAGCTCGTCGGTGATGTGAAGCTTGCCGAGGAGATCGACGAGGCAGCTCTCGGAGCTAACTGCGCCCGCGTCGAGTGCGGGCTCGTCGGAGAGGCGGATCCCGCCGGTGAGATCCGCGAGGCTACTCGCGGCGGAAGTTGCTTCCACGCCGTGCAGCGTGCCGGCGCAAACGCCGTCGGGCGTACCGGGCTGGCTACGCTCGCCAGGGAGGAAGAGGGTTCCCGTCCAGAATGTCAGGATAACGGTGCACCTAGCCCTACGGTGGGCGCCAAATGTCAGGGATATTGTGCGACATATGCCAGGAGGTGGCTTATCGTGGATGGGGACAAAAGTACGTCGCCGGGCTCTAGAAGCGGGAGTGAGCGAGACCGCGTACGCTTGCGGATCTTACTCAGGTTCGGGGCTCTCCTAGGAGATAACACCCCTAGTCCTGCTCTGCGGGGTCTCCGCATGATCACTACCTCAACAAGTAGCTACAAGCTTGCTCCATGAGCTGTTTGTCTAGAGGAGGAAGAAAGGCAAGGCTAACTCTATTCCCCTCTCGCTCTACATGTGCGTATGGTGATTTTGGGTGCTCGGTCGAGGTTTTTCCACCCCCTGCATGGGGCGACCTGGGGGGTTTATATAGGCCTACCCCCCAAGGGTGCAATGGTAATTCGGCCAGATGCGGGACCCGGCTGTCGGCGTCACTGGTTGCCGGCTTCACCGCCGACCGCCGGGGCCCGCCACTTGATGGGTCCCTCCGACTGCCGTGATCTCGGCCGACAGGTAGGGCCCACCGCCTGCGGGCCATGTTGACTGCTTTATGCTGTAGCATCGCTCTTGATGACGGAGGCCGCGTCAGGGGGAGCATGGATACAGTCCCGCAGCCTGGCGGGTGCTCACTGTAGCCACACCCCGTCACATCTGGTTAATGGCACACAGACTTTGAGGGAGGGGGAGGGCCGCCTGCAAGGAGTCGGCCTCCCCCTGAGCCGACTGGTCAGGGCTCGCCGCCCTCTGGCTTCTCACGGACAGGTAGGGCCCGCCGCCTGCGGGCCGTACTGACCGCCCGTCGTGGGAGCATTGCTTCTTCTGCCATGGGTGATGTCATGAGCGGCATGGCAACAGTGCCGCATCGGGCGCAGGGTGTCCGCTTGGTACACTATACTGTGGCCACGTCCCTCCCTGGATTCGGGGGTGGCAGGGTTGTACTGTAGCCATGCCTTGTCTCATCGCGTTTATGTCGGCGCTAACTTTGAGGGCGTGAGGGGCCGCCTGCTAGGACCCGGCTTCCCAGGAAGCCGCCAGCTAGGAGTCGGCCCACTTCATGGCCGT
This sequence comes from Thinopyrum elongatum, assembly GCA_011799875.1. Classification (NCBI taxonomy): domain Eukaryota; kingdom Viridiplantae; phylum Streptophyta; class Magnoliopsida; order Poales; family Poaceae; genus Thinopyrum; species Thinopyrum elongatum. The sequence continues at coordinate 600,183,731 of CM022303.1, read as the reverse complement.
CTTCTAGGCTCCGCCACCTCATGGCAACCGGCCGCCTGGACCAGCCGGACCCAGGAAGGCGGTCCTTTGTCTTTGATGTTTGAGGGGCGCAGCCTGCCCCGATGTCTTGAAATACCAAGGCGAGCTGATGAGGCTACCCGTGGTCATTTACTCCGACACCCCAAGCATCGTTCGGGGGTCCCATTGTCTTTCATTAAATTACAAAAGGCAGCGATACATATGTGCGCACAGCTAACTGTAAAACGGGCGGAGGAGCTCTGCATTCCAGGGTCAGCTTGTTTCTTCGCCGGCGGTGTCTCTCTTGCGCTTGTTCGGCTTGCGCGCGTCGACGAGGTAGTAGGCGTTGCGGTCGGATAGGGCTTTGCTGATGATGAAGGGGCCCTCCCATGGGAAGGCCAACTTGTGCTGGCCAGCTTGCTGCTGGACGAGCCGTAGGACGAGGTCTCCCTCGCAGAACGCTAGGGGCTTGATCATTTTGCTGTGGTAATGCCTCAGGCCTTGCTAATAGATGGCCGAGCGGCTAAGGGCCAAAAGGCGTGCTTCTTCGAGTAGGTCGATGCCGTCTTCTCGGGCTTCTTTGACTTGAGCTTCAGTGTATATGGTGACTCGCGGTGAGTCGAACTCGATGTCGGTCGGGATGACGGCTTCTGCTCCGTAGACGAGGAAGAAAGGGGTGAACCCGGTCGACCGGTTTGGCGTTGTTCGGAGACTCCAGAGGACGGCCGGCAGCTTGTCGAGCCTGCTGCTGGGTGAGCGGATGAGGGGATCAACGAGTTGCGGCTTGATGCCGGACGGGATCAGCCCGTTGGCACGCTCAACCTGGCCCTTGGACTGAGGATGAGCGACGGAGGTCAGGTCAAGACGGATGCCGGAGACTGAGTAGTATTGCGCCAGAGCGCCTTTGGCGAAGTTGGTGCCGTTATCTGTGATGATGCTGTGTGGGACGCCGTAGCACACCGCGATGTCCTTGACAAAACGGACGGTCGTGGGCCCGTCCAGCTTCTTGATCGGTCGTGCCTCGATCCACTTGGTGAATTTGTCGACGGCCACCAGCAAGTGTGTCGTGCCGCCTCGAGCGGTCTTGAAACGTCCGACCATGTCCAGCCCCCAGACGGCGATGGGCCAGGTGATCGGGATGGTCTGCAGGGATGAAGCCGGCTGGTGGCTGCGCTTGCTGGAGCATTGGCAACCCTCGCACTTGAGGATGAGTGACTCGGCGTCTTTAAGGGCCGTGGGCTGGTAGAAACCATGGCGGAAAGCCATGGCCCCCAGGGACTTGGTGGAGGCGTGGTGCCCGCACTCGCCCTGGTGGATGTCAAGGAGGATCTCTATTCCCTTGTCTTGCTCGACGCAGCCCAGGAACATGCCTGTCGCGCTACGCTTGACGAGCTTGTTGTTGATGATGCTGTAGGCGGACGCCCGTCGTTGCACTTGCCGGGCCTCAGACTCGTCCATGGGACGCGCTCCGCTCTCCAGGAAGGCTAGGATGGGCTGGGCCCATGACGGAGCTGTTACGATAGTGAAGACGGCCACCAAGACGGGTTCCGGGGCGGCAGCCCCCGAACCGGGATCAGCAACTCCCGGGTTGGAGACGGCACTGGCCGGATTGGTGATGGCAGCCCCCGACCCGGGTTCGGCAGTCTCTGGGCCGGGTTCGTTGGTCGTCGGGTTGGAGACGGCAGCCCCCAGGCCGGGGTCAGCAGCCCTCGGGACCGGTTTGGGGACGGCAGCCCCCGAGCTTGGACCGGCAGCCCCCTGGTCTGGGTTGGGGAGGGGCGCCACAGGGTCGTCCGGGATGAAGATGGACTCGGAATCCGGAGACAACTTGACAGACGGCTTGCGCAAATGCTCGAGGGAGACGCCGGACGGTATGGACTGCCGAGATGAGCCAATCTTGGCTAGCGTGTCGGCGGCTTCCTTTTCCGTGCGCGGGACTTGTAGGAATTAGCAGCCGTCGAAGTTGTCGGAGAGCTGCTGGACCAGGAAGCGATAGCTGGCCATGTTAGTGTCCCGGGCATCCCACTCGCTGGAGCACTGCTGCACCACGAGATCCGAGTCACCATATCAGAGGATGCGTCGGACGCCGAGTTCCTTCGCAAGCCGGAGGCCATGCACAAGGGCCTCGTACTCGGTGATGTTGTAGGAAGTGGTGAAGTGAATCTAGAGTGCGTACCACAGCCAGTTGCCCTTCAAGGAAGACAGCATGATGCCGGCTCCCAAACCGGAGCACATTTTGGAGCCGTCGAAGTGCATGCACCAGTGCATTGAATCCGGTGGCGGCGGTAGGTACTGGTCTCTATCCAGTCGATGAGGAAGTCAGCCAGGGCCTGGGACTTGATCATGGTGCGGGGCTCGTAGAGGATGGTGTGGCTGGCCAGCTCGATTGCCCACATGGCAACCCGGCCCTAGGCATCCCGGCAGCCCATGATCTTACCGATGGGGGCCGTGCTGACCACGGTGATGACATGCTCTTGGAAGTAATGCTTCAGCTTCTTGGCGGTAAGGTACACGCCATAACATAACTTCTGGTTGTGCGGGTATTTCTGCTTGGAAGCAGAAAGCACCTCTCTCAGGTAGTAGACCGGGTGCTGGACGGATTGGATCTTGCCCTCCTCTGGTCGCTCGACCACCAGCACCGTGATGACCGACCGCGAGGTGGTGGCAATGTATAGCAACAACGGCTCCTTGTCGGTCGGCGCGGCCAGGACGGGCGTGGTGGAGAGCATGCGTTTGAGATCCCGGAATGCTTCATCCGCCTGGTTGTTCCACTCGAACGGTTGCATCTTCTTCATCAGCTGATATAGGGGCAAGGCCCTCTCGCCCAGCCAGCTGAGAAACTGGCTGACCGAGGCCAAGCAATCGGTGAACTTTTGGACATCGCGCAGCCGGGTTGGCCTGCGCATGCGTTCGATGGCCTTGATCTTCTCCGGGTTTGCCTCAATGCCGCGCTCCGAGACGAGGAAGCCGAGCAGCTTTCCGGCCGGCATGCCAAAGACGCACTTTTTTGGGTTGAGCTTGATCTGGTACTGGCGCAGATTGGTGAAGGTCTCCTTCAGGTTGTCAAGGAGCGTGAGGTGCTGCTTAGTCTTCACCACGATGTCATCGACGTAGACGTGGATGTTGCGGCCGAGTTGCTTCAACAAGCATTTCTGCATGCAGCGCTGGAAGATGGCGCCGGCATTCTTCAAGCCGAACGACATGGTGATGTAGCAGTATGGCCCAAAGAGCGTGATGAAGGGCATCTTCAGGGCGTCACCCGGGTCTATCTTGATCTGATGATAGCCGGACTAAGCATCCAGGAAGGACAAGAGCTCACAGCCGGCCGTGGAGTCGATCACTTGATATATCCGTGGGAGAGCAAAAGGATCGTTGGGGCAGGCCTTGTTCAGGCTGGTGTAGTCTATGCACATACGCCAGGTGTTGTTCTTTTCTAGGACGAGGACTGGGTTGGCCAGCCACTCGGGGTGAAATACTTCCATGATGAAGCCGGTCGCGAGTAGCTTGGCGACCTCTTCATCGACGATTCTTGTCTTCTCTTCTGAAAGGCGACGTAATGGTTGATGGACAGGCTTGGCATCCTTGCGGACATGTAGTTTGTGCTCGGCGTACTCCCTCGAAATTCCAGGCATGTCCTTTGGGGACCATGCGAAGATATCCCGATTCTCACGGAGGAAGTCGACGAGCTCGCCTTCCTATTTGCTGCTCAGGCGAGCGCCTACAACAATGTACTTGCTGCAGCTGGGGTCTTCCGGTTTCAGCTTGATCGTCTTGGTCTCCTTGGACGGCTGGAATGAGGTCTCGCAAGCCGGCTCTTTGGCGGAAACCGGCACGGCCGGCTGCTCACTGGCCAGTGCAACAATTCGGTCAAGCTGGAGCCGCTCCTCGGCTATGACCAGCGATTCGGCCAACTTGGCGCCTATTTGGGCGCATTCCAGGGACTTTCTGTAGTCGCCGACAATAGTGATGAGGCCCTTGGGACCTGGCAACTTCATCTTCAGGTAGGCGTAGTGGAGGACCGCCATGAACATGGCGAGTGCAGGCCGGCCCAGCAGCACGTGGTATGCGCTGGACACGTCCACCACTTCGAACCAGATAGGCTCGTGCTGGAAATGATCGCTCATGCTGAACAGGGCGTCAAGCCGGATCTAGCCGATGGGAGAGTAGGACAGACCAGACACAATGCGATGGAACACTGTCCGGGATGGCTCCAGCTGCTTGGCTTCGATTCCGAGCTTGATCATGGTGTCACGGTAGAGGATGGTGATGCTGCTGCCGCCATCAATGAGGACCCGCGAGAACTTGCAAGTGCGCTTGGCGGTGACGATGGTGGTGTCGAGGACGAGGGCGTAACCACCCGGGTTCGGCATGACGGCCGGGTGGTCCTCCCGAGTCTAGTTAACCAAGCACTCTGACCAGTGCATGTACTTCGGCACAGCCGGGATGATGGTGTTCACCTCTGCCGGAGCAGGCGCTCGCTACGCTTGTCGTCGCCAAGGCTAGTGAAGAGAACGTAGCAACCGTTCACGTCAAGGAAGACTTCGTCGCACAACGCGCCATTTGTCGGGGGTGGGGGAGGAGGCGGAGGTGGCTGCCCTGCAGCCGGAGCCGGAGCTGGAGGCGGCGGGATGTCGCCACTCATTAGGCGCTTGGTGATGGTGCACTGCCGGAGCGTGTGTGTGGATGGCCTTGCGCCACTGTGGTGCTTGCAGGGAGCGTCGAGCATCTCCTCGAAACTCATGGCAGGTTGCTAGGCCGTCTTGCCAGTTTGCCGGCATTTGGCGCTGCCCTGCTCGCCAGGAGGCGCTTGCTCGGTAGCCGCGACAAGGTGGCTGTCGTAGCGGGGAGCCGGCTGCTCGGCCTTGCGCTTGTTGCTCTACTGGTTGTTCTGCTGGCGGCTGCTCTCGGTAGCCGGCTGGGAAGGTTATGCCGGCAACTCTTTGCCGGCCTCATCCAACACGACTTGGATCTTCATAGTGGAGTCAGCCGTGGCGTACTTGTCCGCCGTGACCATGAGTGCACCCATGATGGTCGGTTCGGAGCGCAGATGCGTGTGCTTGAGGAAAGTGCCATCCCGGCAGCCGTTCACAAAGTACTGAATGGCCTGAACTTCGTGGACCCCGTCGCAGCTGTTTCAGAGCTCGGTCCTGCGCACGAGATACTCATGGCAGGTCTCGTTCGGCCCCTGCATGCACATGGCGAGCTGACTGGGGCAGCCGGGTCGCTTGTAGGTTCCGGTGAAGTTGCGCACGAAGGCTTGCTCGAAATCAACCCACGAGTTGACGCTGCCAGCTGGCAGGCTGTTCAACCATGTGCGGGCTTATCCTTGGAGCATGAGTGGGGTGTAGCGCACGGCAAGGCGGCAATTGCCGCCCGCAAAGCCGATGGCGATGGTGTAGTCGATGAGCCAGTCCTCTGGCTTGACGGTGCCGTTGTACTTTGGGGTATCTCGGGGAAGCGTGAACCCTTTGTGGAATGGCTCATCGCGGATGCGCGGACCGAAGCAAGCCAGCCCGAAGGAGTTGTCCTCCTCCAGCTCAAGGGAGAGGGCGAGCTGCTCGATGCGGTGACGGGCGTTGGTGTCATCGATGGCGTGCGGACCCAGCCGGCTTGCGACTGGACTACGGGGAGCCGGATCGGCAGAAGCCGGACGGCCGGATGGCGGGGGAAGGTCTTGCCGGTGTTGGTCTTCTGGGGCCGGCTCGTTGCCCTGGCCGTCGCCAGCCGTGAGCGCGCGGCCGCGCCGTGTGCGCGTCTGGCCGGAATCAGCCTCGCTAGGGCGCGGGGAAGATGCCGTGTTCTGCTGCTCAGGGTCTTTGGTGCGGCGCGAGACGGTCGAGGCATTCCTGCTGCATGTTCGCAGCACCGAGCAGCTCACGCATGCGCTGCAGGCGCTCCCACAGCTCTTCGCCCTGCAGGTCTTCCAGGCCTTCTGCGGCCGCCCCCGCGGCGCGCATGTTCTTGACGGGGGTGTCGTAGATGGGCGGGACCGCGCCCAGCGCGCGGCCAATGGCGGCGCCACGGGACCGCACCTTGGCAGCCCGGCTGGGCTCGGCCGCGGCTGGCGTGAAGCCTTACGCGGCGTCTCACTCTCACTAGACGGACTCCAGCCGGCGCTGCATAGCAGCAAGTGTCGCGGCCTCGTCCAGCAAGCGCTTGCGCTCCTCCTCGAGCATGGTCTGAGTCTGGGCGGCATTGGTGGCATTGACGTCAGTGGCGATGGCGATGGGAACACTGAGGTTCTGCATCATGGTGCGCAGTGGGTCAGCCCCGCCGGCACGCGCAGCTGTGGCCTGGGCAACCTTTCGCGCGGCGCTGGACGAGCCGGAGTCGGAGCCGGTGACGAGTACCTCCGCCCAATCACAGAGATCCCCCACCTCGGCGGAGATGTCATCGCCGAGGGGCACGGGTGAGTCGGTGACATCGAGCACCCCGCTGGGGTACTCAGCGGCCATTACCGCGCCGGGCACGGGGAACGCGCAGTGCACGATGTGCTCCCCGAATACGACTAAGGGCCCCGTCTGGAACATTTCTCCGGCCGGGACCTGGAGCTGCCCCACGGTGGGTGCCAACTGTCGTGGTGGGCGCACGACATATGCCAAGGGATGGCTAAAGAGAGGAATAGGCTCGACGACACCGGTGGGCTCCAGAGGCGAGGTCGGTATGATCGAGCGAGGGACGCAAGACATACCCAGGTTCGGGGCTCTCCGGAGAGATAACACCCCTAGTCCTGCCGAGTGTTGTTTATATGTGGAAGATACAAGCTTGCTCCTACAGATGTTTTGGGGAGGAAGGAAGACAAGCCAGAGGATAGGATGCTCCTTCTCCTTGTGTGGGTGTGTGTTCTACTGATGATCAATCGTGTGGCCCGTGCATGGAGGCCTCCTGAGGGGTTTCATAGGTCAACCCCCCAGGGTTACAATTGTAAAGTTACATAGGCGCAGGGCCGGGATGTCAGCGTCCGGGAAGCCGGCGTTGGGGTCCGCCGGGTGCCAGGGTACGCTGGGTTCTCTGGGCGTGGGCCCCGCGTGCCAGAGGGCATTGTTCCCTATCTTGTCATGCGTCACGGAGTGGTTGAGCCGGCTTGGCTACAGTGGCGCCTCGCCTAGTCACTGTCGGCTTGCGTCAGCGGGATTGGGATGCACTGTAGCCATGCCAGCCCTGGTCAGCGCGGTAGGTGGGCCACTGTTGCCATGCTCATCCCGTTCCGCGGGGTAGGTGGGCCACTATTGCCATGCTCATCCCTTCATGGGGACTTGTTCCGTCGTACGCCTTGGAAGTGATGGGAGCTAACCCGCGGCCGGGTTGAGAGGTGTACTATGATTGTGTTCGCTTGCTGATGAAGGCTTGACTTGCTGGGGCCGGCCGGCATGCGCCAGCGGGCTTGGCCGGGTTGTGGGACTTGGCTGGGTTGCGTTGGGAACCCGACCAAGGGCAAGCCAGATTGAGGGGTGTGTCCAGCCCTAATGTTTTTGAAAAGGATCCGGGTTGCGTTGCCTGCCCGGGGTCCACCCCCCCGACAGGGTGATATCACTGATGCTAGGAAGAACTGCCACAATGATAGTGAGACAAACCCGTTGCTTGTCCCTCTAAAATATATTCCAGAGAAGAAGGCAACACATCTGGAGATAGAGATACAACCCCAAAGTCATGTCATGATGTAGTGTCGAACTTACTCGCTAATAGCAGTGACACAAGCTCGATGAAGTCACCGCCTGAATCTGTTCGACTTCTTCAGTCTGAAATTCAAGCAGAAAGACTTGCTTCCGCTCAAATCCAACTGGAACTTCAATCTCTATGCAAGATTAACCATAAGTATAGGACGTTTATTGATTCTATGCAACTTGAGTTGGTGGATATAAGCGTCAAACAAGCACTGTCTCATGAGGTTGCTAAGCTGCTTGCGCTGCAGCTCCAGGGCAGGGCTAACCTTTCTTGAACTATGTTGAAGTGTTGTCGGTTCTGTCTATTATTTTGTCGGCGTGTTTACTTTCACTGGTGGCGACCTGCCCGGTGTATGGCATCTGCTATCTGGTTGCCATTTATTATCACTGGAGGCAAACTTTGATGCCCAGGGGATGTAATATGCTGTAATTTATTTGTTGTATAGTCTAGGTTTATTCTTCGTCACGATGTTGTAATTTATTTGCTGTATATGCTGTCGTCGCTCTGAGAAAAGGTCGTAATCTTCGATCGGAGCGCAATGAGCCAATATGTTAGGTTTATATAAAAAAAATTGATACTAAAACTGGCCGGCCGCCAATTGCTATGAATGGGCCGAACTGTGGGCCTACAAACATCTTGGGTCATTAGTTGGCCTAGACTTAATCTGGCCCACTATTAGTTTCGAGCCTTTAAAAGGCCGATTAAACCACTTGCCTTAATTCGGCCAGAAAATAAAATGGGCTTTTAACAGGCTGAGATGTAGATTAAGCCTAAATTGTGGGGAACAAATCACGGGCCGACAGCAGGCTGGAATATTGATCGGCCCAGTTATATGACTGGCCATTAACAGGCCGAAATGTTTTTTGGCCTTGGTGGACCCAATTACATGACGAGCTGGAAGCAGACCGGATGCATAACGGGCCAAATTTAGGCCCAACACTATCAAGGGCCTTTACCTGGCCGATAGGCAGTTTGGGCTAAAATGTATCCATGAAGACTACGGGCCGTTAAGAGGCCAAAACTCACTATAGACCAGAATTAGGCCCAGATGCAGCTTGGGCCTTTAAATGGCCGAAAGTGAAACTGGGCCGAAAGAGGCCTATAAGTACAAAGGGCCGCTGATAGGCCGAAACTAATATCGGACCAAACTATTAAACAGGCCATTAAGAGGCCGAAGAACAAATCAGGCCTCCAATGGGCCCAAAGGCACATTAGCTGTTAAAGGGCCGTATCTGTTATGGGCCGTAATTTGGCCCAACATATGAAAGTCAGTTAACAGTCCGGATCAGATATGGGTCATAATTTGTCCCAAACTATTACAGGCTGTTAACGGGCCGGATCTGATATGGGCCGTAAACTGGCCCAGAATATTGCAGTATTTTAACGGGCCATAGCTGATGTGAGCCATAATTTGGTCCAGAAAATGTTAGGCTGTTAATGGGCCGGCCCATTAGATCTGATGAAATCTTGTGGGCCTTTTCCTAGGCCAGCTTTTAAACCTAAATGGGCCCCTGTTGGGCCATGCCACGTGTCGACGTATCATAGGCGTGTTCTGTCCATTGTAGGGATGACATCTGTCCCAATTCTGAGGTGACACGTGGATCCTTCGGCGAATGAGAATTTTACACGTGGAAAATCCCCATTGGTCCAGGCTGTTTACGGGTTATCGGATCAAAACCGGAACCCGATAGCTTAACGGCAACCCATTACGATGGAAGCCACGTGTCGGTTACCCTTGACGAAAACACTTCCATGACGCGCCATTTATCGTCATGGAAGTGGACACTTCTGTGATGATAATTTTGGTATTGTCATGGAACACTTTTACGACAGCACAGGTATGACTATCATGATTCCGTCATAAAATCGTCATGGATGTACATACATGATAGAAAACGTGACCTACTGTGACAAACACGTATTATCACGGAAGTGGTTTTTTTGTAGTGTTTATTACGCAATAGCTGAATCCAAACCCCATCTATTTCCACCACTAAACGATACAACCATTTGCTAAGCAAGCACTTATTTTTCACCTCTAGATTTTCAATCCCCAGGCCACCTTGGTCCTTCGGTCTGCATATAATGTTCCATTTGGCCAAGCTATATTTAGTTTTATCCTCGTCTATTTGCCAAAAAAGATTAGGATCGGTAAAAATCCAATCTTTTCCGTACCCTTACAGGTACTTCAAAGAAAGAAAGGAGGAACATCGGCATGCTCGTGACTACCGAGTTAATAAGGACCAGCCTCCCTTCATAAGATAAGAGCTTGCCCTTCCAGCAACTCAATTTCTTTTCTAATCAATCTTTGATACACTTCCATTCTTTATTGGTAAGTTTGTGATGGTGTATTGGGATCTCCAAATAAGTAAAAGATAAATAACCTAGTTCAGACCCAGATAATTGTTTATAATTATCCTCTTCTTCTTTGGCGTGTCCAAAGTATAACAACTCACTCTTATCAAATTTGATCTTCAGTCCGGACAGTTGTTCAAAGAGGCAAAGAACTAGTTTCACGTCCCATGCCATCGTTAGGTCATTTTCGATGAAAATAATGGTGTCGTCAGCATGTTGTAAGATAGAAACCCCATCATCCGCAAAATGTGGGATAAGGCCACCACCTGACCATCCTATTTTGCTTTATTAATGAGAACGACCAACATATCTATTATTTACGAAGTATTCATGCCATGTTTACAACAATTCTATATGGTTTTGGTACGATTTGAATGGAACTAACACGGACTGACGCTGTTTTCAGCAGAACTACCGTGGTGTTGTTTTTTGGGCAGAAATGAAGGTTCTCCAAATACAATGAAACTTTTTGACGATTTTTTTGGAACAAAAAAGGCACTAGAAGCTTCGTGGGAGGACCAAAAGATAAGGTAGGTGGCCACCACCCACCAGGGCGTGCCACCCCCTCTGGCACGCCCTGGTGTCTCGTGGGCCCCTTGAAGCCCATCTTCGTGTGAAACCAAGCGCAAAAAAAATCCTATAAGTACAGAAACCCCCAGAAATAACCCTAGATTAGAAGTTCCGCCGCCACAAACCTATGTAGCCACAAAAAACCAACCGGGAGGCCGTTCCGGCACCCTGCCGGAGGGGGAAATCATCACCGGACTCCATTATGGCCACCATGATGGGGAGGGAGTAGTCCACCCTCGGGGCTGATTGTTTGTACTAGTAGCTATGTGTTTAATCTCTCTCACTCGTGTTCTTGATTTGGCATGATCTTGATGTATCGCGAGCTTTGTTAATATAGTTGGATCATATGGTGTTTCTCCCTCTCTATCTTGTTGTGATGAATTGATTTTTCCCTGTGAGATTTTGTTATTATCGGATTGAATACTTTTATGGATTTTAGAGCACTTGATATATGTGTTGATATGAATACCCGTGGTGACAATGCGGTATCATGTTGATTCACTTGATATATGTTTTGGCACTCAACTCGGGATTCCCAAGGTGACATTGGGGTAATCTATGCATAGGGGTTGATGCACGTTTTTGTCTTTGTATCTCTGGTAGAAATCTTGGGGCACTCTTTTAGGTTCTTTCTGTTGGATTGAGTATTATGAATCTGAAATTGTTTGATGCGTATCATATAATTAACTCATGGATAGTTGTGGTGACATTGGAGTATCTAGGTGACATTAGAGTTGGTTGATGTGTATCATATGGTGTTATTTTAGTAGAAACTCTTGGATAGATCGATCGGAAAGTATAACTTGGTGTTATTTTAGTAAGAACTCTCTGAAATATTGATCGGAAAGAATAACTTTGAGGTGGTTTCGTACCCTACAAACAATTTCTTCTTATGTTCTCCGCTAGATAGGAACTTTGGAGTGATTCTTCATCGCACGTTGAGGGATTGTTATGTGATCCAATTATATTAGCATTGTTGAGAGATTGCACTAGCGAAAGTACGGACCCTAGGCCTCATTTTCAAGTATTGCAATACCGTTTGTGCTCACTATTTTTACTTACTACCTTGCTGTTTTTTATTGTTCCTATAACAAAAATCAATATCTACTATCATTACTACACTGTATCACCATCTCTTTGCCGAACTAGTGCTCCTATACAAATTATCATTGTATTTGGCGTGTTGGGGACACAAGAGACTCTTTGTTATTTGGTTGCAGGGTTGTTTGAGAGAGACCATCTTCATCCTACGCGTCCGATGGATTGATAAACCTTAGGTCATCCGCTTGAGCAAAAATTGCTACTGCCCTACAAAACACTACGCTTGGAGGCCCAACACGAGTCTACAAGAATAAGTTGTGTAGTAGACATCAAGCTATTTTCTGGCGCCTTTGCCGGGAAGGTGAGTGCTTGAAGGTATATCTTTAGATCTTGCAACTGAATCTTTTAGTTTCTTGTTTTATCACTAGTTTGGTTTATAAAAGAAAACTAAAAAAATGGAATTGAGGTGGTCTCATATTGTTCGTCTTTATAATGTCTTTCTTGAAAATGATGGAAATGAAAATTGTGCTCAATTGATAGAAGAAGAATTCAATAAAATGTTTGGCATATAATCTTTGAATGATGAGCACAATTGCAATATTTCTAGTATTAATTATTTGAATATCCATGAGGCTAGTGATATGCAAAGCCATAAGCTTGGGGATGCTATATTTGATGAAGATGATATTTTTTGTCCCCCAAGTTTTGATGAGTAAGTTTGTTATGATGAAAGCATGCCTCCTATTTATGATGATTATATTGATGAAAGTAGGTTTGGAAGAGGGTCAACTCTAGGTAGTATTTATCCCACTATTTTGGAGGGTGTTGAATCTTATTATAATGATAAAAGTGGATATGGAGAGGTCATGACTATATTTAGTGATGATTTCACTATTTCGGAAGAGGTTTCAATTGACTATGGCAACAAAGTTGGTATCTATGATGATTATGGTGATGACATGTATGCTATATTGAATAATGATAACCATGAAACTTGTCTTCATGATTTTAATTTTCAATCACATGATAGTTATTTTGTTGAGTTTGCTGCCACTACTATTCATGTGAATAAATTTGCTTATGTGGAGAGTAATAAATTTTCTATGCTTTTGGATCATGAAAATAATGCTTTAAGTGATAGTTATATTGTTGAATTCATTCATGATGCTACTGAAAATTATTATGAGAGGGTAAGATATGCTCATATATATTTCAACAACATCAAGTTTCCTCTCTTTATGTTGAAAGTTTTGAAGTTGCACTTATTTTGCCTTCCTATGCTAGTTGATTCTTGCTCCCATTAATTGTTTGCTCACAAAATCCTTATGCATATGAAGTGAGTTAGTCTTAAATGTGCTTGCCATGTGATTCATGATGCTCTTTTTCATGTTTCGATTACTATTTTTATGTGAGCAACATTGAAATCATCATGCCTAGCTAAAAATGCATTAAAGAAAAGCGCTTGTTGGGAGACAACCCAACATTTATACCTACTATTTTTGTGTGTTCACATGATTAAGCTACTATAGTAATCATGTTTTATAGCTTTTGTTTCAAATAAAGTACCAAGTAAAGCCTTTGGAATAGTGTGGATGATAGTTGACCTGATTTTGTGCAAAAACAGAAACTTTTGTGACCAGTAACATAATTGTTAAAAATCACTGGTGCGTCTAAAAATTCTGAAAGTTTACAGTTGATGGGTATAAAAATTTTCTACATTGTCCTAATTTTTCAGAATTTTTGGAGTTACAGAAGTATGACCATAATTCAGATCTTTACAAACTGTTCTGTTTTTGATAGATTCTGTTTGCAATACATAGTTTGCGTGTTTTATGGTTTCTATGGCTTATATTGCTTAAAATAAATTGTGGAAATTGTAGAGTACAGTTGGCATTATGTGGAAACAATTATGAATCTTATCTTGACAGTACCAAAGTGAATGATTTGTCTTTATCGTACTAACCCATCTCACGAAGTTCCGTTAAGTTTTGTGTGATTGAAGTTTTCATGTTTTGGGTGAGATATCAATATGGGGAGAATAAGGAGTGACAAGAAGCTAAGCTTTGGGGATGCCCAAGGCATCCCAAGGTAATATTCAAGGAATATCTAAGCAACTAAGCTTGTGGATGCCCCGTAAGGCATCCCCTCTTTCGTCTCCAACATTATCGGTAACCTTACTTGGGGCTATATTTTTATTCATCACATGATATGTGTTTTGCTTCGAGCATCATTTTATTTTATTAGGATTTGCTTTCTGTTATTTATAATAATGTTCTTCATCTTTTATTTCAATAAAAGTTCATGAGTATTCTTCAGCGTGCTTAGTTTGCAAGTATTTGAGCTGCTGTTTCAAAACAGAAAGTTGCATGCTAGTGCGTGAATTCTTGAGAAAATTCAGAACGTGATAAAATGTTGAATTTTTTTGCACAGTAAGCTATGGCAAATTTTCTACTGTTTGGTAAATTTCCAGAATTTTTGGAGTTAGGAAATTGTGAGTAAAATTGCACTTTTTACAGACTGCCCTGTTTAGGCAGATTGTTGTTATCTTTGCATTGTTTGCATATGTTTGCTTGTTTAATGATTCTATTTGAGGATAGGAGTACTAAATATGCAGAGGCATTTAGTATGCAATGTTAAATAATAATTTTAGTAATTTGCTACAGTAGAGAATGATAAGGTTATTGCATTGATTTATACTAACTTGTCTCACGAGTTCTTGTTGAGTTTTGTGTGGATGAAGTTTTTTGTGATTTAGGGAAACCGTGATATAAAATGATTTAATGAGACACAAAAGCTCAAGATTGGGGATGCCCAAGGCGTCCCAAGATAATATTTCAATAAGATTCAAGCATCTAAGCTTGGGGATCCCCTGGTAGGCATCCCACCTTTCTTCATCAACAATTATCGGTTAGCCTCGATTGAGCCTAAGTTTTTGCTTCTTTTCACATGATGTGTCACTACAGGAATCAGAGAATTTGCCATCAGTCTGTTCTTTGCCATCTGCTAGCGGATGACAAAGATGGTCTTTGTCGTCTGCTTCCAGAAAGCAGACGGCAAAGATTAGACAGATGGCAAATTCTCTAATTGCCGTCAGTCCACTCTTGGCCGTCTGCTGGCTGACGGCAAAGAGCCCGAAAGCAGACGGCAAAGAGCAGGCATGGGGCCCACTAGAGCGTTGCGCTGGGCAGTGTGATATTTGCAGTCTGCCAGCATCTCCCTCGCCCCCACCTCCCCCCCTCTCTTTCTCTCTCTCTCTCTCTCTCTCTCTCTCTCTCTCTCTATATATATATATATATATATATATATATATATATCGCCCTCGACGCCCCACCGCCCCCGCCGCGCCATCGGCCAGCCCTCGATGCCCCCGCGCCCGTCGCTGCCGCCGCGGGGGCCCCGCGGCCGCGACGCTCCGTCCCGGCCCGCCGCCCAGCCGGCCCGACGACCCCGACGCCCCACTCCGGTAAGTTTTTTTTTCTTTTCTATTTTTTATTTTTCTTTTTTTTAGAATAAGTAGAAGTAT
>CM022303.1:599996993-600168203 GCA_011799875.1 Thinopyrum elongatum | reverse complement strand
AAGAAGAAGAAGAAGAAGAAGAAGAAGAAGAAGAAGAAGAAGAAGAAGAAGAAGAAGAAGAAGAAGAAGAAGAAGAAATAGAGGAGAAGAAGAATAAAAGAAAAGTGGAAAAGTAGTTATATATATATATATATATATATAGATTTTTTGTCGGGATTGAATATTCATGTTGATCGTGTAGATTTAAATGTGCAGTTGTTTCATCGCTGCGAGGGTCTGGTGTTCGACGACCTCCCCATGCACTCAACGAGCTTCCCTGCGTTTGTGGGTGAGCACAAATGACATCTCCTCCTCCCCCCTTCATTTGCCCTGTTCCGGTCTTTGTGCCAATGAAACTTGCTAGATATAGGTGTCTTCAATCATCAGTTTGTGTGACCACTATGCGTCTCCCATTCGAAAGGGTTATACCATGATTCTTTCAAATTGTCCAACGTTATCCATGGATAGCCCGAGTATGTCTAGATTGAGTTCGTTTTCCCATGCTCTGCTGCGGATCCGATGCAGAATTTCATCAGTGCCTCCCTGTTGTTCTTCGGGTACACATCCTCTCTGTTTATTGCCGAGACGTGTATCAGGAGAACACCGGGAGGTGCTACCGAAATTTTGCGTTGGATCCGGAGCAAAGCATGGGAAAACAAACCCAATCTACACATACTCAGATGGAAGCACTTCGATGCATTACATGAGAAAAAAGTGACAGATCGAAGGCATCCTCGAGTCAGCATCGGCACGGATGGGTTCAATCCATTTGGTATGACGGCAACCCAATACAGTTGTTGGCCTGTATTTTTCATTCCACTCAATCTCCCCCTCAGATAGATTATGCAAAGAAAGAACATTTTCCTGACGTTGATAATTCCAGGGCCCAACTATTCGGGGAAGAATATGAATGTGTACATTAAGCCGCTTAAGGATGAATTGCAAGAAGCTGGTGATAATGGGTTCAAGACATACGACGCCGCTAGCAAACGAAACTTCATAATGCGTGTCTGGTACATGTACTCGATGCATGACTTGCCAGCGTATGCGCTATTCGTTGGCTGGTGTACGCATGGAAGGTTCTCGTACCCCACATGCAAGGTAGCTCTTCAGTTTCATTGGCTACAGGCGGGTCGCAAGTATTCTTGCTTTGACTTCTATAGACAGTTCCTGGATCCTTGACATAAGTTCAGAAAAGAAAATAAGAACTTCACCAAAGGTAGAGTTGTCAAAAACTCTGCACCACCTGCGTTAATAAGGACCAGCCTCCCTCCATAAGATAAGAGCTTGCCCTTCCAGCAACTCAATATCTTTTCTAATCTTCCTTTGATACACTTCCATTCTTTATTGGTAAGTTTGCGATGGTGTATTGGGATCTCCAAATAAATAGAAGGTAAAGAACCTAGTTCAGACCCAGACAATTGTTTATAATTATCCTCTTCTTCTTTGGCGTGTCCAAAGTAGAACAACTCACTCTTATCAAAATTGATCTTCAGTCCGGATAGTTGTTCAAAGAGGCAAAGAACTAGTTTCATGTTCCTTGCCTTCGTTAGGTCATTTTCCATGAAAACAATGGTGTCGTCAGCATATTGTAAGATAGAAACCCCACCATTCGCAAAATGTGGGATAAGGCCACCAGTTGACCATCCTATTTCGCTCTATTAATGAGAACGGCCAGCATATGATACGTCTCCAACGTATCTATAATTTACAAAGTATTCATGCCATGTTTACAACAATTCTATATGGTTTTGGTATGATTGAATGGAACTAACCCGGACTGACACTGTTTTCAGCAGAACTACCGTGGTGTTGTTTTTTGTGCAGAAATGAAGGTTCTCCAAATGAAACAAAACTTTCTGACGATATTTTTGGTACAAAAGAGGCACTAGAAGCTTCGTGGGAGGACCAGAAGATAAGGAAGGTGGCCACCACCCACCAGGGTGCGCCACCCCCCCCCCCCCCCCCTCTGGCACGCCCTAGTGTCTCGTGGGCCCCTTGAAGCCCATCTTTGCGTGAAACCAACGCCAAAAAATCCTATAAATACAGAAACCCCCAAAAATAACCCTAGATCAGAAGTTCTGCCGCGGCAAGCCTTTGTAGCCACGAAAAACCAATCGGGAGCCTGTTCCGGCATCCTGTCGGAGGGGGAAATCATCACCAGAGGCCATCTTCTTCATCCCTATGGCCACCACGATGAGGAGGGAGTAGTCCACCATCGAGGCTGAGGGTTTGTAGTAGTAGCTATGTGTTTAATCTCTCTCTCGTGTTCTTGATTTGTCACAATCGTGATGTATCGCGAGCTTTGTTAATATAGTTGGATCGTATGGTGTTTCTCCCTCTCTATCTTGTTGTGATGAATTGAGTTTTCCCTTTGAGATTTTGTTATTATCGGATTGAATACTTTTATGGATTTGAGAGCACTTGATCTATGTCTTGATATGAATACCCGTGGTGACAATGGCATATCATGTTGATTCACTTGATATATGTTTTGGCACTCAACTCGTGGACTCCCGAGGTGACATTGGGGTAATCTATGCATAGGGGTTGATGCACGTTCTCGTCTTTGTATCTCTGGTAGAAATCTTAGGGCACTCTTTGAGGTTCTTTGTGTTGGATTGAGTATTATGTTTATGGTTTCTATGGCTTATATTGCTTAATATAAATTGTGGAAATTGTAGAGTATAGTTGGCATTATGTGGAAACAATTATGAATCTTATCTTGACAGTACCAAAGTGAATGATTTGTCTTTATCGTACTAACCCATCTCACGAAGTTCCGTTAAGTTTTGTGTGATTGAAGTTTTCAAGTTTTGGGTGAGATATTGATATGAGGAGAATAAGGAGTGACAAGAAGCTAAGCTTGGGGATGCCCAAGGCACCCCAAGGTATTATTCAAGGAAGATCCAAGCAACTAAGCTTGTGGATGCCCCGTAAGGCATCACCTCTTTCGTCTCCAACATTATCGGTAACCTTACTTGGGGCTATATTTTTATTCATCATGTGATATGTGTTTTGCTTGCAGCATAATTTTCTTTTATTAGTACTTTCTTGATGTTATTTAGAATAATGTTTTGCATCTTTTATTTCAATAAAAGTTCATGAGTATCCTTCACCATGCTTAGTTTGCAAGTATTTGAGTTGCTGTTTCAAAAGAGAAAGTTGCACGGTAGTGCGTGAATTCTTGAGAAAAGTCAGTATGTGATAAAATATTGAAATTTTCTGCACAGTAAACTATGATAAATTTTCTATAGTGTGGTAAATTTCCAAAATTTGCGGAGTTAGGGAAGTGTGAGTAAAATTGCACTTTTTACAGACTATCCTGTTTAGACAAATTATTGTTATGTTTGCTTTGTTTGCAGATGTTTGCATGTTTAATGATTCTATTTGAGGATAGGAGTACAAAATATGCAGAGGCATTTAGTATGCAATGTTAAATAATAATTTTATTGATTTGCTACAGTAGAGAATGATAAGGTTATTGTATTGATTTATACTAACTTGTCTCACGAGTTCTTGTTGAGTTTTGTGTGGATGAAGTTTTTTGAGATTTAGGGAAACCGTGATATAAAAGGAATTAAGGAGACACAAAAGCTCAAGATTGGGGATGCTTAAGGCATCCCAAGATAATATTTCAAGAAGTCTCAAGCATCTTTGCCAACAGTCTGCTCTTTGCCATCTGCTAGCGGATGGCAAAGATGGTCTTGCCGTCTGCTTCCTGGTAGCAGACGGCAAAGAGCAGACTGATGGCAAATTCTCTAATTGTCATCAGTCCACTCTTTGCCGTCTGCTGGCTGATGGCAAAGAGCCCGAAAGCAGATGGCAAAGAGCAGGCGTCGGGCCCACTTTAGTGCTATACGATCTTTGCAGTCTGCCAGCACCTCCCTCGCCCCCATCTCCCCTTCTCTCTCTCTCCCTCTCTCTCTCTCTCCCTCTCTTCGGAGGCACCGATGACCCATCGCCACCGCCACGCCAACCGCTGCCCCCGACACCCCACGGCCCCCGCCACCCCACCGGCCAGCCCTCGATGCCCCCCGCACACGTTGGTGCCACCGCGGGCGCACCGCGGCCCCGGCGCCCCGCCGCCTTGGCCCGCCATCCAGCTGCCCCGACAACCCCAACGCCCCACTTCGGTAAGTTTTTTCCCTTTCTCTTTTTTCTTTTTTTTAAATAAGTAGAAGTATAATAAGTAATAGAATTATAAATAGGATAAAGTAGAAATACTAGAGGAGGCGGGAAAATAAGAAGAAGAAGAATAAGAAGAAAAACTAGAGGAGGAGGAAAAATAAGAAGAAAAATAAGTCGAAGTATAGAAGAAGATGAAAAAAAGAAGAAGAAAAGAAGAAGAAGACACGAAGGAGAGGAGGAGGAGGAGGAGAAAAGAAGAAGAAGAAGAAGAAGAAGAAGAAGAAGAAGAAGAAGAAGAAGAAGAAGAAGAAGAAGAAGAAGAAGAAGAAGAAGAAGAAGAAGAAGAAGACAGGAGAAGAAGAATAGGAGGAGAAGAAGAAAAACAGGAGAAGAGGAGAAGAATAAAAGAAAAGTGGAAAGTTGATTGGGTATTCGTGATGAGATTGAATATATATAGATTTTTTGTCGACATTGAATATTCGTGTTGATTGGGTGGATTTAAATGTGGAGTTGTTTCGTCGTTGTGAGGGTCTGGTGTGCGACGACCTCCCCATGCGTTCGACGAGCTCTCCTGCGTTCGTGGGTAAGCAGAAATTACATCTCCTCATCCCGCCTTCATTTGCTCTGTTCCGGTCTTCGTGGCGATGAAGCTTGCTAGCTATATGTGTCTTCAATCATCAGTATGCGTGACCAGTATGCGTCTCCCGTTCGAAAGTGTTATACCGTGATTCTTTCAAATTGTCCAATGTTATCCATGGACAGCCCGAGTATGTGTAGATTTAGTTTGTTTTCCCATGCTGTGCTCCGGATCCGATGCAGAATTTCGTCAGTGCCTCCCTGTTGTTCTCCGGGTACACATCCTCTCTGTTTATTGCCGAGATGTGTATCAGGAGAACAGCGGGGAGTTGCTGGCGAAATTTTGCGTCAGATCCGGAGCAGAGCATGGGAAAACAAACCCAATCTACACATACTCGGATGGAAGCACTTTGATGCATTACATGAGCAAAAAGCGGTAGATCCAAGGCATCCTCGAGTCTGCATCGGCACAGATGGGTTCAATCCATTTGGTTTGACGGCAACCCAATATAGTTGTTGGCCTGTGTTTGTCATTCCACTCAATCTCTCCTCGGACAGATTATGTAAACAAAGAACATTTTCCTGACGTTGATAATTCTAGGGCCCAACTATCTGGGAAAGAATATGAATGTGTACATGCAGCCGCTTAAGGATGAACTGCAAGAAGCTTGGGATAATGGGTTCAAGACATACGATGCCACTAGCAAACGAAACTTCATAATGCATGTCTGGTACATGTACTCGATGCATGGCTTGCCGGTGTATGCACTATTCGTTAGCTGGTGTACGCATGGAAGGTTCTCGTGCCCCACATGCAAGGCAGCTCTTCAGTTTCATTGGTTGCAGGCGGGTCGCAAGTATTCTTGCTTTGACTTGCATAGATAGTTCCTAGATCCTCACCATAATTTCAGAAAAGACAAGAAGAACATCACCAAAGGTAGAGTTGTCAAAAACTCTGCACCACCTGTGTTGACTGGCCAACAGATCCTGGATCATTTAAACACTCTCAAGCCTGATCCAGAGCGTCCAGGGTATTTCAAGGGGTATAATTCGGAACATGCCTGGACTCACAAGACATGCTTGTGGGATCTGCCGTACTTCAAAGACATCCTTCTTCCACAAGACCTCCAAATAAGTAAAAGGTAAAGATCCCAGTTCACACCCAGACAATTGTTTATAATTATCCTGCTCTTCTTTGGCGCGTCCAAAGTAGAACAACTCACTCTTATCAAAACTGATCTTCAGTCCGGACAGTTGTACAAAGAGGCAAAGAACTAGTTTCATGTTCCTTGCCTTCGTTAGGTCATTTTCCATGAAAATAATGGTGTCGTCAGCATATTGTAAGATAGAAACCCCACCATCCGCAAAATGTTGGATAAGGCCACCACCTGACCATCCTATTTTGCTCTATTAATGAGAACGACCAGCATATGATACGTCTCCAACATATCTATAATTTATGAAGTATTCATGCCATGTTTACAACAATTCCATATGGTTTTGGTATGATTTGAATGGAACTAACCCGGATTGGCACTGTTTTTAGCAGAACTACCATGGTGTTGTTCCTTGTGCACAAATGAAAGTTCTCCAAATGCAACGAAGCTTTTTGATGATTTTTTTGGAACAAAAGAGGCACTAGCAGCTTCGTGGGAGGACCAGAAGATAAGGGAGGTTGCCTCCTCCCACCAGGGTGCGCCACCCCCTTTGGCGCGCCCTGGTGTCTCATGGGCCCCTTCATGCCCATCTTCGTGTGAAATCAACGCCAAAAAACCTATAAATATAGAAACCCGTAGAAATAACCCTAGATCAGAAGTTCCGCCATCGAAACCAATCGGGAGCCCGTTCCGGCACCCTGCCGGAGGAGGAAATCATCACCGAAGGCCATCTTCATCATCTCTATGGCCACCATGATGAGGAGGGAGTAGTCCACCCTCGGGGCTGAGGGTTTGTACTAGTAGCTATGTGTTTAATCTCTCTCTCTCTCTCTCTCTCTCTCTCTCGTGTTCTTGATTTGGCACGATCTTGATGTATCGCGGGCTTTGTTAATATAGTTGGATCATATGGTGTTTCTTCCTCTCTATCTTGTTGTGATGAATTGATTTTTCCCTTTGAGATTTTGTTATTATCGGATTGAATACTTTTATGGATTTGAGAGCACTTGATCTATGTCTTGCTATGAATACCCGTGGTGAAAATGGGTTACCATATTGATTCACTTGATATATGTTTTGGCACTCCACTCGCGGATTCCTGAGGTGATATTGGGGTAAACTATGCATAGGGGTTGATGCATGTTCTCGTCTTTGTATCTCCGGTAGAAATCTTGGGGCACTCTTTGAGGTTCTTTGTGTTGGATTGAGTATGATGAATCTGAAATTGTTTGATGCGTATCGTATAATTATCTCATGGATACCTGTGGTGACATTGGAGTGTCTAGGTGACATTGTAGTTGGTTGATGCGCATCATATGGTGTTATTTTAGTACAAACTCTTGGATAGATTGATCAGAAAGGATAACTTTGTGTTATTTTAGTAAGAACTCTTGGAAAGATTGATCGGAAAGAATAACTTTGAGGTGGTTTGTACCCTACAAACAATTTCTTCTTATGTTCTCCACTAGATAGGAACTTTGGAGTGATTCTTCATCGCACGTTGAGGGATTGTTATGTGATCCAATTATATTAGCATTGTTGAGAGAGTGCACTAGCAAAATTACGGACCCTAGGCCTCATTTTCAAGCAATGCAATACCGTTTGTGCTCACTTTTGTTACTTGCTACCTTGCTGTTTTTTATTGTTCCTATTACAAAAATCAATATATACTATCATTATTACACTTGTGTCACCATCTCTTCGCCGAACTAGTGCACCTATACAAATTACCATTGTATTTGGTGTGTTGGGGACACAAGAGACTCTTTGTTATTTGGTTTCAGGGTTGTTTGAGAGAGACCATATTCATCCTACGCCTTCCACGGATTCATAAATCTTAGGTCATCCACTTGAGGGAAAATTGCTACTGTCCTACAAAACTCTATGCTTTTAGGCCCAACACAAGTCTACAAGAATAAGTTGTGTAGTAGACATCAACATATGAACAACAACATTAACAAGGAACGGGGACATCGAGTCTCCCTGTCTAAGTCCATTTTGCGTCTGGAAGTAATGACCAATATCATCATTAACCTAAATTCCAAAGCTGCCTTCCTGTACAAATGATTCGACCTAGTTCCTCCAAGCGGGATCAAAACCTTTCATATGCATGGCTTGCTGTAAAAATGGCCATTTCACTTTATCATATGCCTTTTCAAAATCCACTTTGAAGACCACTCCATCGAGTTTATTCGAATGAATTTCGTGCAAGGTTTCATGCAGTACGACCACTCCCTCAATAATGTGTCGTCCCGGCATAAAGGAAGTCTGGGTTAGCTGGACAACACAATGAGCAATCTGTGTCAGGAAATTCATGCCCACTTTAGTAAAAATCTTGAAGCTCACATTGAGCAAACAAATCTGTTTGAATTGCTCAATGTGAATCGCTTCATCCTTCTTTGGTAACAAGGAGATTGTTCCAAAGTTCAATTTAAATAATTGTAAATGGCCATTAAATAGATCATGGAACATAGGCACCAAGTCGTCTTTAATAATATCCCAACACTTCTTATAAAACTCTAAAGGGAAGCCATCCGGCCCAGGTGCTTTATTATTTTTCATTTGTGAAATAGCCTCAAGCACTTCTTTCTCTGAAAATGGGGCAGTGACAACCTCATTCTCATCATGTCTTAGTTATGGAATGTCGTCCACTAAACTCTCATCGAGTGTGACAAAATTCTCTGTTGGGGCCCCAAACAACTTTTTATAAAAGTTGGAGATATACATTTTAAGATTCTCGTGACAAACAATTGTACCTTCGACCTGTTCAAGTTGTATGATCTCTTTTTCCTATGTTTCCCGTTGGCAATCATATGAAAAAATTGTGTATTATTATCCCCTTGAACCACCCGTCGCACTTTCACACTAACCGCCTATTTGATCTCTTCTTCTATAAGAAGCTTCGCCAAACTGACCTCAGCTTCTCTTTTAGTAAATCGGTCATTATTGGCTAGCGAGTTACTTTCACTTTTACTTCAAGATAGTTGATGATCTTAAGCAGCCTCTCTTACTGCTTCCGATAAATACCACTATTGTTCTTGGCCCAACCCCTCAAAAACTGTCGTAGATGTCTAATCTTAAATTTCCATCTTTCGACATTCGAGTCACCCCTTTGCTCTAAGGCCCATTCCCTGGCTACCAACTCAAGGAAGTCTTCTCTCTCAAACCATGCTATTTTGAAAGAGAAGATATTCTTGTTTCCACGGTGAACCGCGTCACCTGAGTCAACAAGAAGGGGCATATGATCTGAAATTCCTCTTTGTAACACTTGCACCATTGCCAAAGGGAATTTTTGTTCCCATTCAATTAATACTTGTGAGAACTCTGTCCAACTTTTCATATGTTGGGTTCTATAATTCATTTGCCGGGTGAATTGCCTGCCCGTGAGGTCAATCTCTCGCAGGTCGAGGCTTTCTATAAAAGCATTGAACATGAATGACCATCTCCCATCGAAGTTGTCATTATTCTTTTTTTTAATCTTGTTGTTGAAAGGTAAAAACAGATATGTACAATTCATTGGTTTCTTTAAGCAAGGCATGGAATGTTGTTCCTGTATGTAATATGGTATGCCAATCAACTCTCTAATCTATTTATCATATTATAGGTCAGACACTCCTTTCTTCCTTCGCTCTGATGTGGAATATTGTTCCTGTATGTAATGATAGTTTGGGTTGCAGCTCAAGAGGGTCATAGCAGGATGAGGCCTTGGCTAAACAGGAGCCGATGCTTTCATCCTCTCTTCCATCATTGGCAGAGCAATCTAGAATATGCATAAGAAGGTAACACTCAAATTTCACTCTTCTTCACCTCAACATTAGTAAAATAATCAATGCTATTAGGGGCATTCAATTACTAATTGCCTGCCTTCAAACTTTTCTAGCCAGTGGGTGCTGGAGCTTCGCTAGTACACGCTCACATTCATGTAAATATTGTTGGAACCAAGTTGGCCTCAGAATCTGAACTGCCAGTAGTGTTGTAGTTTGAACTGCCAGTACAACACTACTAGTGAATCTGAACTGCCAGTAGCGTTGTAGTCTGGGTTAAATAGTACCTAAATGGATCACATAAAGTAACATGATACTCATTTTAATAGTTAGCTCCAGAATCCATGGAAGACAATGCTCAGATTAAGCAATGGCTTACTTGGGGAAGAATATAATGAAGAAGGGCGGTCTAACTGAGCTTTAAAAAAATTTGCAAGTAAAACTGAGCTTTACACATATGTAACGTGACTGTAACAGACCCTATGGAAAATTTACAAACTAACCATCATTAGGGGAAGATTATGCTTTTTTGTAATACATCAGAACCAACAGAGTTAAGATTTTAGTTCAATATCTAGGAACTGTGAAAACATCTCTTCCGTACAGTTTTATGCAGTTTAAATGATTGATGGCACACACAAATTGTAATGCCTTAGTTTGCTTAATGGGTTAGCAGGGTGTACTCGCTAAATGAGTTTGTTCGACTATCACTACAATGCTAAATTTTTGGCTATTAAACTGAGCTTTACACATATGTAACTTGATTGTAACAGACCCTATGGAAAATTTACGAACTAACCATTATTAGGGAAAGATTATGCTTTTATGTAATACATTAGAACCAACATAATTAATATTTTAGTTCAATATCTAGGAACTATGAAAACATCTCTTTTATACAGTTGTATATAGTTTAAATGATTGATGGCACACACAAATTGTAACGTCTCAGTTTGCTTAATGGGGTAGCAGGGTGTACTCTCTAATGACATGTTGAAGTTTACTGGCATTATGTCAACATATGCTTTCCCACCCTCTGATTGTCCCGTACAAGGTAATAAAGTGACCTTCCCTATTATCTTTTTGTTGGTAATACTCTCCTTGATGTGTCCCAAAATTTTATTTGAAGGATAGCCTTTTGAGGTGTTATATAATATGCACTCTTTGGGTTGGTACATACTCTACTTTTGGTGTTACATTTTTCACTGGTGTTAAATCACTTTAGAAGACTTTGCGTTGGATTTGGAGAGTGCAACAATTGTTTTGTCTGCTTTGTTCTAATCGCAGCTAACAGTGCACAATCACTTAGTTGCTTCTGAAACTACCATCAAAATTAACTCCCCTATTCATTTCAATATCATGGTTACCAGAAAATTGGGTTTTATAATACGTACACTTCATTATGAACTTCACAAAAATTGGAGGGTGTGCTTCCCTTTTAATATTCATAGCTACATGCTTTCATGATAATGGGCAATAGAAGTTGATATCGTAAGATTGGTTATCCTATATTTACACTCATCAATTTAACAGTAACATGTTCAGTTGTTGATTTTTGTAAAATTAAGATATTTTCTTTTGCCAACTTGACTAGTGCAAATCTCAAACAAGTGAGTCAAAGTTATGGAATTGCATGTGTGGCGGCTATTAAGTTGAGGCTCTTGATCAACTAAGCTAGAGTCTTTAGTAATGACCAATTCAATTCTATAGTTTAAAGATTCAGTTATACATCTTTATGTTGTGTTTCCATGTTCTATAGCTATCATATTTTGAAATTGCACTATCCATCATGTCCACATGGAAATCCAAATTATTTCCACACTCTATTGTTAGAGTAGCTATTCATTCCTTTTACTGAGTGGTGCTAATGGAGGATATCCAATCGATATGCTCGATACAAAGTGTGATAAAATATTTTGCAAGTCAAAGAGGTATAAGCATGCAAGGAAAAAGAAGGAACTCCTAGAGGAGATAAACGAAGTTCTATTGGAGTGGAGCAAAGCCGGAACATATCACTATCATGTATTGCTGTAAATCTTTTGACTATGACATATACATAGTTCTTTAATTTATTTTCCTTGATTGTTGTATCACTTATTGTAACACCCCATGTCATTAGCCACAGTAGTCACTTTTGATAATGACAAGTCAGCATGTTTAACAGTGCATAATCATCATTAGCATCATATTGCATTTCAACTCCTAACTCAAATTCAAATTTAAATGAAAGTGGAAAATAAAAGTTATCCAACATAGAAACTAAAATGTTCAATAAATGGCAAATATTGCAGAGACCATTCTAAAATTGTAACCAACAATAAATAAATTAATTAGGTGGCTCAAACTTTACCAAAACAGCTAGGATTAATGCATTTTAATTATTATAAAAGTGGTGTGAGATCCATTTGACTCCAAACCAATTTTTGACAGTGGTAGAGGATGCCTAGTATTTATTGGAACAATTGCCATGTTCTACAAAAATCATTTTGAGGCCTAACTTTTTACTAAACAGAGAAATGTGAATAAATAAAAGAAAAAGGCAAAAGAAAACAGAGAAAAGGAAAAAAAAAAGGAAAAACCCCCGGCCCAACTGGGCCACGGCCACCAGGCGGGCCCAGTTCCCTCCCCCCCTGGCCTATACCCCTCCCCAGGCCGAACCCTAACCCACCCCACCGACACTCCACCCCTCCACCGATCCAGAACTGGATCGGGCGCTGGCCCGACGCTGCATGACGCCGCCGCCTCGTCCCCGACGCCACCCCCTCACCGGACCCCGTCGCCGTCCTCCACGCGCACCGCTGCCCCGTGCCCTACTACCCCTAGTGAGACCCCCCTTCTCCTCGCCTCGCTCCCCCCGCTCCGCCACACCGGCCCGCGCTCACCGCGGCCATGCCCCGCTCGGCGTGCTGCCGCGCGCGCCCGCACCTCGCTCGCCGCGCCCTCTGTCGCCGGACCGCGCCCGCCCGGCTGCTCGCGCCACCGCGCCCCCATGCCGCCACTCCGCCAGCTCGCCCCTGCCGCGCACGCGCTGCCGCGCTGCTGCCGCGCCCTCGCCACGACCCCGCCGCGCCCCGCGCACGCGCACGCACCCGCGCCGCGCTGCACCCATCGCCCGCCCGCGGCCTTTGTGCCACCGATAGGTGGGGCCCAGTGCCCCTGTGCCACTGACAGCCCGGGCCCACGCCCAGAGAAAAACAAAAATAGAAAAACAAAGAAAATAAAAATAAAAAATAAAAATAATTAAAATAAATAATTAATTAGTTAATTAATTAAGTTAATTAACCCTGTTTAGATTAATCTAATTTAATTAATTAGTTTAATTAAATGTTAATTAATTAGTTAACCCTAATTAACCTAACCAGTCTATGACATGTGGGACCCACGTGTCAGGACGCCTGCTGATGTCATGCTGACGTCATGCTGATGTCAGCATAATACTGTTTCGGATAATGTTAATTTAAATAATTAATTAAATTCTAGAAATTAATAAAAACTTTAGAAAATCATATTAAATAATCCGTAACTCCGATGAAAATACTTTGTACAAGAAAGTTGCTCAGAACGACGAGACGAACCCAGTTACGCAACCCACATATCCGTGTGATGCCTCTAAATACCTGAACATGCAACCGTCCCCCTCCGGTCATCTGTCTAACAAATGTCTGAAACCAGGAAAACTTTCCCGGATGGGATCCCCCTTTCTCGGTAACGTGCAACCCCACGTTAGAACACACCCGGCACTGCATATTGTCATGTCATACTTTATGTAGCATTGTTTGCTTTGTATTTACTGTTTCATCCCCCCTCCTTCTCTCTCAATAGACGCTGAGACCACTGACGACGCTGCCGTGAACGACTACTACGTCGACGACCCTTCTCTCTCGACACAGCTTCCAGGCAAGCCCCCCATTAATCAACCCGATATCACCTATTCCTTCTCTCGACTGCTTGCATTAGAGTAGTGTAGCATGTTACTGCTTTCGGTTAATCCTATTCTGCTGCATAGCCTGTCTTTGCTACTACTGTTGATACCTTACCTGCAATCCTAAATGCTTAGTATAGGTTGCTAGAATTACATCAGTGGCCCTACACTCTTGTCCGTCTGCCATGCTATACTACTGGGCCGTGATCACTTCGGAAGGTGATCACAGGTTTATATTATATACTATTACATACTTATGTTTCTGTTCGGAGATGGGGGCTGAAGGGGTAGGTGGTTCCATCCAGGTAGAGGTGGGCCTAGGTTCCCGACGGCCCCCGAGTGTTACTTTGTGGCGGAGCGACAGGGCAGGTTGTGACCACCTAGGAGACAGGTGGGCCTGGCCCTGGTCGGCGTTCGCGGTTACTTCAAAATAACACGCTTAACGAGATTGGGTATTTGATCTGAGTCTGGCTACGAGCCTATACGCACTAACCACCACGCGGGAACAGTTGTGGGTACTCGACGTCGTGGTATCAGCCGAAGCCTCCTAGACGTCAGCGACTGAGCCGCGCGCGCCGGGTTGGACCGCGTAACACAACTTCCTTTGTAATGGAGGTTGCTAGGTCTGCCCACCGGCCGCCCACGCAACGTGCAGGTGTGCAATGGGCGATGGGCCCAGACCCCTGCGCGCATAGGATTTAGACCGGCGTGCTGACCTCTCTGTTAGGCCTAGGTAGGGCTGCGACGTGTTGATCTTCCAAGGCCGGGTATGACCCAGGAAAGTGTGCCCGGCCAGAGGGATTGAGCGTGTTGGGTAATGTGGTGCACCCCTGCAGGGAAGTTTATCTATTCGAATAGCCGTGTCCCTCGGTAAAAGGACGACCCGGAGTTGTACCTCGACCTTATGACAACTAGAACCGGATACTTAATAAAACACACCCTTTCAAGTGCCAGATACAACCCGGTGATCGCTCTCTCACAGGGCGACGAGGAGAGGATCGTCGGGTAGGTTTATGCTATGCGATGTTACTGATGCTGCACTTGCTACTCTCTTCTACATGCTTCAAGATGGAGGCTACCAGAAGCGTAGTCTTCGATAGGACTAGCTATCCCCCTCTTATTCTGGATTCTGCAGTTCAGTCCACAGATACTACCATTTCATTGATACCCATTGCATATGTAGTGTAGATCCTTGCTTGCGAGTAATTTGGATGAGTACTCACGGTTGCTTTGCTCCCCCTTTTTCACCTTTCTATACCCGGTTGTCGCAACTAGATGCTGGAGCCCAGGAGCCAGACGCCACCTTCGATGACCCCTACTACACCGAGGGTGCCTACTACTACGTGCAGGCCGTCGACGACGACCAGGAGTAGTTTAGGAGGATCCCAGGCAGGAGGCCTGCGCCTCTTTCGATCTGTATCCCAGTTTGTGCTAGCCATCTTATGGCAACTTGTTTAACTTATGTCTGTACTCAGATATTGTTGCTTCCGCTGACTCGTCTATGATCGAGCACTTGTATTCGAGCCCTCGAGGCCCCTGGCTTGTATTATGATGCTTGTATGACTTATTTATTTTTAGAGTTGTGTTGTGATATCTTCCCGTGAGTCCCTGATCTTGATCGTACACGTTTGCGTGTATGATTAGTGTATGATTGAATCGGGGGCGTCACAAGTTGGTATCAGAGCCGACTACCTGTAGGAACCCCCCTTCCACACTCCTTGGCCGAAGTTGAGTCTAGACAAAGCAAACTGTTTTACTAACATGGCTGTGTGTCTTACGGGCCCACGTCGCCATTGGGTGGTATTAGGATCTTTTACTCTTCGTTCTTTACTCCGGGATTCTAAACTCTCTTCTACTCGGGTTAAACAAATTTACTAACACTAATATTAGGATCCCGTGACCACATTCACCCCAAAGTTGGATAAGCCATAGTTATTCCTTAGAATAGTATTTTGGACGATATCCACACTGTCATATGACTCCTTTGAAACATCTTTGTTTTCAGATGGAACCCACGAGGCAGGTCGTGCGCCACACGGCGGCCATTGGTGTTCAGGGTTCACCTGCTATGTTAGCTGAGATGATGACCTATCTGGGCTATCGCTGGCACCCTGAGTACACCGTGTATGAGCAGTACCAGGACTTTAACCAGGAGCAGTACCGTGCCATCGTCCACCTCTACTCTCGGGAGTATGACTCCACTACTGTGCTGCACACCGCTAATGGTGTTGGAGTGACCATCGATATGGCAGTCCACGATGCCGCTTATGCAGCTCTGACACGTCTTCGTGGAGAGTATCGGGCGCTGGACACCTCCCCTTTCAGCCACGTTGCTATCGCATCTGACGATGGTGCGGAGGGATATTACACTGCTGCCTACTCCACCGTCACCCAAGAGCCCTTCCACCATCAGAACCTAGTTCTGCATGCTGATGGGCTGGATCGAGCTAACCGAGCTCTTCGCCACGAGTTGTACACCACCCGTCAGCACCTTTACAGTGCTTTGACGCTGTTGCACCCCTTTGTTCGATCTGGTGAGCTGCCGCGATCTGCGATCTACCCAGTCAGGACCGTGATGCCCCAGGGTGTCGGTTGGCCAGATGTGGGAGGCTACACTCCCGCACTTGGTCCTCTTTTGCCACCTGGACGTCGGGTTCTACACCAGAGTGTTCACGGACCGCAGGCTACTGACATGGAGGACTTCCCATCGCGTCACTACCAGCTGTCAGGCTACACCTACCTCCACAGTTCCTCCTGGGACTGAAGTAGTCTTGCTTATTAGCATTAGATGCATTCGTCACGAGCCTACGTGCCGCCTATGATGTCTTTAGTCTTATGTACTGAACTCAATGCATGATCCCTTTTGTAAGATATGCCAACTACTATGTAGTATCTATCGTGCTCCTTTCATTATGCATGTTTCACCAAGAATGATTCTTGTCTTTGCAAATTTCTCAATGCTGAACTACCCCTGTTATATATTAGCAGGATGGTTAGACCAGGTGGTCGTGGTCGTGGTGGCAACGCCCCACCACCGCCTGAGTATATGGCTGGTATGATCCAATAGTTCGAGCTGAACCGCCAGTTCATGGAGAATATGATGGCTCAGTTCCCGCGCCCCAATATGAACCAGCAGCCAGCCCAAATAACTCTGCAGGATTTCATACGCCTCAACCCAACCATGTACCGCAGCTCAACTCAGCCTCTGGATGCTGATGACTGGCTTCGTGACATCACCTATGAGATGGAGTCTGCTGATGTAGCCCCTGCCAGCTATGTCACCTTTGCTTCCTTCTTTCTGAAGGGACCTGCTGGTCAATGGTGGGACAGCCACAGGCGTACTCTGCCGGTTGGAGCGATCATCACCTGGCCAGACTTTCAAGCTGCTTTCCGTGCCCGCTTCATCCCACAGGGAATCATGGACCGGAAGAAGCGCGAATTCCGCAACCTCACCCAAAGCAACAAAACTGTGGAAGCTTATCAGCGGGAGTTTCTGGACTTATTCCGCTATGCTAAAGAAGACATTGCAACTGATGCACGCAGACAGGAGAAGTTCTGTGATGGCCTTCAAGCTGACATCAAGCTCGCACTGCTAGTGCATGACTTTCCCGATTTCGCCACCTTGGTGAACAAGGCCATCAATGTTGAAACTGGTCTGCAGGAACACCAGAGCTTTCATAGGCGCAACCGTGACATGGGCTCATCTTCGGGCCCGCCCTCGCAGAAGCGTAAGATCTGGATCCCGAACAGCATGTACCGTCCAAATGCACCTGCTCCAAGGCAGTCTTATGCTGCACCGCGTCTGCCTCCTCCACCACCCAGGCAGCCAAGACTTCCAGCCGCACCACCCCAAGCTCCTGCTCCCACCCCCAATAATGGTCTGTGCTACAAGTGTGGTCAACCAGGTCACCTTGCCAGGAACTGCTATCAGAACCAGAATCAACTGGCCCTTCCTGCAGCTGGCCGTGGAAGCAACCAGCCCCGCAACAACAATGCCAAATCTTATGGTCGTGTTCATGCCAACCACGTTGATCTCAATGAAGCTCGAGACCAGCCTGCTACTGTGATGGGTACACTGCTCGTAAATTCAGTACCAGCATCTATTTTATTTGATACAGGTGCATCACATTCATTCATGTCGGAAGATTTTGCATGCTTGCACGACATTAAATGTGAGGACATGAACGCTTCGCTATTAGTACACACCCCTGCGGGCCAATGTCGAACCTCCATGTTTTGCAAGGACGTCCCCGTTGAAATTGAAGGACTGGAATTCCTTGTCTCTCCCATCGCACTGAAGTCCTGTAGCATTGATCTCATTCTGGGAATGGAATGGTTGAAAGCGCATACTGCTACTATAGTTTGCGCCACTAAGACCGTCCATCTGCTACACCCTTCCAATGAAATAATAAGCTACAACGCTTGTCTGGTTCAGAATGCCGAGGCAAGGCTTTATGCGTTGAACGCATTGAACGCTGCACCACTCGAGGGCGTTGAAAACATTCCCGTTGTTCGTGAATTCCAAGACGTCTTTCCTGAAGAACTTCCAGGGATTCCCCCTGCTAGAGCTGTCGAATTCATCATCGACTTGAAACCAGGCACCACCCCTATAGCCAAACGACCCTACAAGATGCCGCCACATGAACTCATTGCACTTAAGGAGGAAATTGACACATCTCTTCGCAGTGGTTTCATCCGCCCAAGTTGCTCTCCTTGGGGAGCACCTTCCCTCTTTGTCAACAAGAAGGATGGGACAAACCGATTGGTCCAAGACTACCGTCCTATTAACCAAGCTACCATTCAGAACAAATATCCTCTTCCTCGGATCAATGATCTGTATGATCAACTAGCTGGCTCATCAGTGTTCTCCAAACTCGACTTAAGGTTGGGATACCACCAGATCCGTGTTCGTGAAGAGGATATCCCAAAGACCGCATTCGTGACTCGATATGGTTCATATGAGTACACTGTCATGTCATTCGGCTTAACCAATGCTCTAGCCACCTTCTCTCGTTTGATGAACTATATCTTCATAGAATACCTCGACAAGTTCATCGTGGTTTATCTGGATGATATCCTTGTGTACTCCAAGAATAAAGAAGAGCATGCTGAACATCTTCGTCTTGTCCTGGAGAAGCTTCGAGAGCATCAACTCTATGCTAAGTATTCCAAGTGTGAATTCTGGCTTCCCGAAGTAACTTATCTTGGGCATGTCATCTCCAAGGATGGTATTGCCGTCAACCCTGAGTGAGTTCAGGCTATTCTCGATTGGACTCCTCCGAAGAACGTCAAGCAAGTCAGGAGTTTTCTCGGTCTCGCCAGCTATTGCCGTCGATTCGTCGAGAACTTCTCCAAGATTGCCAGGCCTCTGACTAACCTATTGCATAAGGGCGTCAAGTACCAATGGACAGACAAATGTCAGGAAAGTTTCCAGGCACTCAAGGACAAGTTGACTTCTGCCCCAGTGCTTGCTCCACCTGATACTAAGGACTTCGTCATTTACTGCGACGCTTCCCGACAAGGATTAGGCTGTGTCCTAATGCAAGAGCGCAAAGTGATTGCCTATGCATCCCGTCAATTGCGCCCTCACGAAGAGAACTACCCAGTTCACGACCTCGAGCTTGCTGCTGTCATACATGCACTGAAATAGTGGCGACATTACCTTCTCGGTAATCATTGCAAGATCTTCACCGACCACCAAAGTCTAAAGTATCTGTTTACTCAGCCAGACCTGAACCTCCGTCAGCAGAGATGGATGGAGACTGTTGCAGACTTTGACTTGGGTATTTCCTATACACCAGGCAAGGCTAATGTAATGGCTGATGCCTTGAGCCGTAAGTCATATTGCAACCACCTCCACGTTCACAAAGTTCAAACCTCGCTTGTTAAAGAATTCAGAAAGCTGAACCTCCATATTGTTCCTCCTGGAGCACTCGCTGCCCCTCCTCCAGAGTTCCGCAAGATGAACCTCCGTGTTGTTCCCCAGGGTTCCCTCAATACCCTGGCTGTCGAACCAGATCTCTTGGGCAGCATCAAGACACTGCAGAAGTATGACTCTCAAGCCCACAAGATTAAGCGCTACCTCGCGGCAGGAAGGCCCTCGTGCTTCACCCTTGAAGATGATGACACCTTATTCTTTAAAGGTCGAATAGTGGTCCCTACGGAAGACAACCTAGATATGACTCAGAAGGTTATGAAAGAAGCTCATGAAACGCCTCTGTCTATTCATCCCGGTAGCACCAAGATGTACCAAGATGTCCGTCGAAAATTCTGGTGGTCTAATATGAAGCAAGACATTGCTCGTTATGTTGCTAAATGTGACGTTTGTTGTCGAATCAAAGCAGAACATCAAAGACCTGCTGGAACTCTGCAACCTATCTCTATTCCTGAATGGAAATGGGACCATGTTGAAATGGACTTCGTCACTGGTTTTCCCAAATCGCAGAAAGGTAATGATGCTATCCTTGTCATCATTGACCGACTTTCTAAAGTTGCACATTTTCTGGCGGTCAAAGAAACGATCACTGCTAGTCAGCTTGCAACTCTCTACATGTCCAGAATTGTTTCACTTCACGGTATTCCACTGGTAATCAGTTCGGACCATGGCAGCTTATTCACTTCGAGATTCTGGGCAAGTTTCCAAGAAGCTATGGGTACTCATCTGTCATTCAGTACTGCATTTCATCCTCAGTCGCAAGGGCAAGTCGAACGTGTCAACCAAGTTCTCGAAGACATGCTTCGAGCTTGTGTTATCTCTTTCGGCAAGAAATGGGAGGAATCTCTCCCGTATGCGGAGTTCTCTTATAATAATAGTTATCAAGCTAGTCTGAAGATGGGCCCCTTCGAAGTGTTATATGGACGAAAGTGCCGAACCCCTCTGAACTGGTCAGAAACTGGGGAACGTCCACTTTTCGGTCCGGATATTATCCAACACACCGAAGAACAAGTCCGCATCATTCGTGAGAATCTCAAGACTGCCCAGTCACGTCAGAAGAGTCAGTATGACCGTCATCATAAAGACATGGCCTATCAACCTGGCGAAAAGGCTTATCTTCGAGTTACACCAATGAAGGGTGCTCACCGCTTCGGGATCAAGGGCAAGCTAGCTCCTCGCTATATTGGTCCATTCACTATTCTCGAAAAGCGTGGAAAAGTGGCATATCAACTGGAGCTTCCGCCGAACCTTTCTCAGGTTCACGATGTGTTCCACGTGTCACAACTCCGCCGCTGCTTCAAGGACCCAATCCGAGCAGTGGATCATGAAGTGCTCGAATTGCAACAGGACCTCTCCTATAACGAGCATCCGGTCCGCATTCTCGACCAAGCTGAACGCCGCACACGTCAGAAGGCAATCAAGTTCCTCAAGGATCAGTGGTCAAATCATTCTGAAGATGAGGCCACTTGGGAACGCGAGGATCGTCTTCGAGAAGAATACCCCACTTTCTTTCAGTCTTCCTCTTAATTCTCGGGACGAGAATTCTTGATAGATGAGGAGAATTGTAACACCCCATGTCATTAGCCACAGTAGTCACTTTTGATAATGACAAGTCAGCATGTTTAACAGTGCATAATCATCATTAGCATCATATTGCATTTCAACTCCTAACTCAAATTCAAATTCAAATGAAAGTGGAAAATAAAAGTTATCCAACATAGAAACTAAAATGTTCAATAAATAGCAAATATTGCAGAGACCATTCTAAAATTGTAACCAACAATAAATAAATTAATTAGGTGGCTCAAACTTTACCAAAACAGCTAGGATTAATGCATTTTAATTATTATAAAACTGGTGTGAGATCCATTTGACTCCAAACCAATTTTTGACAGTGGTAGAGGATGCCTCGTATTTATTGGAACAATTTCCATGTTCTACAAAAATCATTTTGAGGCCTAACTTTTTACTAAACAGAGAAATGTGAATAAATAAAAGAAAAGGGCAAAAGAAAACAGAGAAAAGAAAAAAAAAGGAAAAACCCCCGGCCCAACTAGGCCACGGCCACCAGGCCGGCCCAGTTCCCTCCCCCCTGGCCTATACCCCTCCCCAGGCCGAACCCTAACCCACCCCACCGACACTCCCCCCTCCTCCGATCTAGAACTGGATTGGGCGCTGGGCCGAAGCCGCACGACGCCACCGCCCCATCGCCGGACCCCGTCGCCGTCCTCCTCGCGCACCGCTGCCCCGTGCCCTACTACCCCTAGTGAGACCCCCCTTCTCCTCGCCTCGCTCGCCCCGCTCCGCCGCACCGGCCCGCGCTCACCGCGGCCATGCCCCGCTCGGCGTGCCGCCGCGCGCGCCCGCACCTCGCTCGCCGCGCCCTCTGTCGCCGGACCGCGCCCGCCCCGGCGCCTGCGCACGACGCCCCGCACCCGCGCGCGCGCGCCCGCCCCGCTGCTCGCGCCATCGCGTCCCCATGCCGCCGCTCCGCCCGCTCGCCCCTGCCGCGCACGCGCTGCCGCGCCCTCGCCACGACCCCGTCGCGCCCGCGCACGCACACGCACCCGCGCCGCGCCGTGCCTGTCGCCTGCCCGTAGCCTTTGGGCCACCGACAGGTGGGGGCCAGTGCCCTTGTGCCATTGACAGCCCGGGCCCACGCCCAGAGAAAAACGAAAATAGAAAAACAAAGAAAATAAAAAATAAAAATAAAAATAATAAAAATAAATAAATAATTAGTTAATTAATTTAGTTAATTAACCCTATTTAGATTAATCTAATTTAATTAATTAGTTTAATTAAATGTTAATTAATTAGTTAACCCTAATTAACCTAACCAGTCTATGACATGTGGGACCCACGTGTCAGGACGCCTGCTGATGTCATGCTGACGTCATGCTGATGTCAGCATAACACTGTTTCGGATAATGTTAATTTAAATAATTAATTAAATTCCAGAAATTAATAAAAACTTTAGAAAATCATATTAAATAATCCGTAACTCCGATAAAAATACTTTGTACATGAAAGTTGCTCAGAACGACGAGACGAACCTAGTTACGCAGCCCACATATCCATGTGATGCCTCTAAATACCTGAACATGCAACCGTCCCCCTCTGGTCATCTGTCTAACAAATGTCCGAAACCGGGAAAACTTTACCGGATGGGATCCCCCTTTCTCGGTAATGTGCAACCCCACGTTAGAACACACCCGACACTGCATATTGTCATGTCATACTTTGTGTAGCATTGTTTGCTTTGTATTTACTGTTTCCTCCCCCCTCCTTCTCTCTCGATAGACGCTGAGACCGCTGACGACGCTGCCGTGAACGACTACTACGTCGACGACCCTTCTCTCTCGACACAGCTTCCCTCTCTCGACTGCTTGCATTAGTGTAGTGTAGCATGTTACTGCTTTCGGTTAATCCTATTCTGCTGCATAGCCTGTCTTTGCTACTACTGTTGATACCTTACATGCAATCCTAAATGCTTAGTATAGGTTGCTAGAATTACATCAGTGGCCCTACACTCTTGTCCGTCTGCCATGCTATACTACTGGGCCGTGATCACTTCGGGAGGTGATCACGGGTTTATATTATATACTATTACATACTTATGTTTCTGTTCGGAGATGGGGGCTGAAGGGCCAGGTGGTTCCATCCAGGTAGAGGTGGGCCTAGGTTCCCGACGGCCCCCGAGTGTTACTTTGTGGCGGAGCGACAGGGCAGGTTGTGACCACCTAGGAGACAGGTGGGCCTGGCCCTGGTCGGCGTCCGCGGTTACTTCAAAATAACACGCTTAACGAGATTGGGTATTTGATCTAAGTCTGGCTACGAGCCTATACGCACTAACCACCACGCGGGAAGAGTTATGGGTACTCGACGTCATGGTATCAGCCGAAGCCTCCTAGACATCAGCGACTGAGCGGCGCGCGCTGGGTTGGACCGCGTAACGCAAATTCCTCTGTAATGGAGGTTGCTAGGTCTGCTCACCGGCCGCCCACGCAACGTGCAGGTGTGCAATGGGCGATGGGCCCAGACCCCTACGCGCATAGGATTTAGACCGGCGTGCTGACCTCTCTGTTAGGCCTAGGTAGGGCTGCGACTTGTTGATCTTCCGAGGCCGGGTATGACCCAGGAAAGTGTGCCCGGCCAGAGGGATCGAGCGTGTTGGGTAATGTGGTGCACCCCTGCAGGGAAGTTTATCTATTCGAATAGCCGTGTCCCTCGGTAAAAGGACGACCTGGAGTTGTACCTCGACCTTATGACAACTAGAACCGGATACTTAATAAAACACACGCTTTCAAGTGCCAGATACAACCCGGTGATCACTCTCTCACAGGGCGACGAGGAGAGGATCGTCGGGTAGGTTTATGCTATGCGATGTTACTGATGCTGCACTTGCTACTCTCTTCTACATGCTTCAAGATGGAGGCTACCAGAAGCGTAGTCTTCGATAGGACTAGCTATCCCCCTCTTATTCTGGCATTCTGCAGTTCAGTCCACAGATACTACCATTTCATTGATACCCATTGCATATGTAGTGTAGATCCTTGCTTGCGAGTACTTTGGATGAGTACTCACGGTTGCTTTGCTCCCCCTTTTTCCCCTTTCTATACCTGGTTGTCGCAACCAGATGCTGGAGCCCAGGAGCCAGACGCCACCTTCGACGACCCCTACTACACCGAGGGTGCCTACTACTACGTGCAGGCCGCCGCCGATGACCAGGAGTAGTTTAGGAGGATCCCAGGCAGGAGGCCTGCGCCTCTTTCGATATGTATCCCAGTTTGTGCTAGCCATCTTATGGCAACTTGTTTAACTTATGTCTGTACTCAGATATTGTTGCTTCCGCTGACTCGTCTATGCTCGAGCACTTGTATTCGAGCCCTCGAGGCCCCTGGCTTGTATTATGATGCTTGTATGACTTATTTATTTTTGGAGTTGTGTTGTGATATCTTCCCGTGAGTCCCTGATCTTGATCGTACATGTTTGCGTGTATGATTAGTGTAAGATTGAATCGGGGGCGTCACACTTATATTCCTGGTGTAAAAAAATCGATGTATATGTTTGTGTAATAAAAAATGTGAACCGCTCCAGTGCCCATAACAACAGTAATATTTATACATACATCATAACACACGCATGATGACAATAAATTTGTTTCCTTATATCTTATTTTTTCCATATCCGTAATTTTGCATGTCATAATTTCCCTTCTTAAACTAATAAAGCTTTGTTTACAGAGTAAACATAATTCACATATAGCTATAACGTATGACGGGCGCAGCGTGCCGC
The DNA here is from genome assembly GCA_011799875.1 of Thinopyrum elongatum. Taxonomy (NCBI): domain Eukaryota; kingdom Viridiplantae; phylum Streptophyta; class Magnoliopsida; order Poales; family Poaceae; genus Thinopyrum; species Thinopyrum elongatum. The sequence goes on along the minus strand of CM022303.1, from coordinate 600,143,447 downwards.
TGTGTGGGAAAGGCTAGATGAATTAACCGAAGAAGCAAGTCATTTTTTCAGAAGGCTATGCTAAAATTGTATGTGTGGTTTTGTGTGAGTGTTTGTTCAAATATCAGTATTCTGAAAACCAGACTACTAGTATTTAGTTTAATATATTAGTCATTTTCACTCTTGCTATTGGGTTCTCTGTGTGCACATCCATAACATCGTTTTTCATAGCATCATCTCATTATTACCACTATTTTCAGAATATTACATTGTGTCATTGTGAAGGCACCAAGGTAATTAGAACGGTTGAACCCAAAATCATTCTTCGGGGGTGACAAGTCCAGATGGATTTTAAATGTTATAAGTACAAATCTTGGCCATACATAGCCCTATAGTCCTGCTTTTGCATATACCACCGCTATATATTTTGAGAAGGGTAGAGATAACATTGTGCACATCTTTCTTTGTAAAATACATCAACCGTTCAATGTTAAAAATATATAAATCTATGTTTTAAAATCTTCTTTGGCACACTGCTTACCTTATTATAGCTATATAATTACATATACACATATTTTATCGTAGATTATGATGGACTAAAAAAACCCTGCGAGTCAGCAGTACTAACGCAATATGTTGCAAAAATTTTGTTATTACATGCAAAAAATTTCATTGCAATACATCGATTGGGCGCGGTGTGCCGCCGCGCGGGTATGGCTAGTATGTATTATGTTTGGAACTTATTGTTTGAACGAACCAAGCAGGAAGCAGACTTATGTTCGGTTAGAAGCGAATTATCTTTACCACGAAAATAGTTCTGTATTGGATGGAAGCAAACTTTCTTGTGTTGGAAACTTGAGAAAAAATATATATGGGACCCAAATTTATGATATGTCACTCTTGTAGGAATGCCTTGCAGTGGCAGGTGGGAAAAGTCCATCAGTGGCGGGCAAGGGTCTCAGGGCCGCTCGCCACTGACCTCCCGCCACTGCTAGAACACCGTCAGTGGTAGGCGTCTCTCGGCCACTGATGTCTACTACGCAACCTTCTTCTTGTAGACTCGTGTTGGGCCTCCAAGCGCAAAGTTTTGTAGGACAGTAGGAAATTTCCCTCAAGTGGATGACCTAAGGTTTATCAATCCGTGGGAGGCATAGGATGAAGATGGTCTCTCTCAAACAACCCTGCAACCAAATAACAAAGAGTCTCTTGTGTCCCCAACACACCCAATACAATGGTAAATTGTATAGGTGCACTAGTTCGGCAAAGAGTTGGTGATACAAGTGCAATATGGATAGTAGATATAGGTTTTTGTAATCTGAAAATATAAAAACAGCAAGGTAGCAAGTAACAAAAGTGAGCAAAAACGGTATTGCAATGCTTGGAAACAAGGCCTCGGGTTCATACTTTCACTAGTGCAAGTTCTCTCAACAATGATAACATAATCGGATCATATAACAATCCCTCAACGTGCAACAAAGAATCACTCCAAATTCCTATCGGAGAACGTAGGACGAAAATGTGCAGCAACCCCTATGCATAGATTACCCCAATGTCACCTCAGGAATCCGCGAGTTGAGTACCAAAACATACATCAAGTGAATCAATAGAACATCCCATTGTCACCACAGATATCCCATCGCAAGACATACATCAAGTGTTCTCAAATCCAATACTCAATCCAACATAACGAAACCTCAAAGAGCAAGACTCAATTCATCACAAAAAGAGATATAGAGGGAAAAAACACCATATGATCCAACTATAATAACAAAGCTCACGGTACATCAAGATCATGCCAAATCAACAACACGAGAGAGAGAGAGATCAAACACGTAGCTACTGGTACATACCCTCAGCCCCGAGGGTGAACTACTCCCTCCTCGTCATGGAGACCGCCGGGATGATGAAGATGGCCTCCGGTGATGATTCCCCCCATCGGCAGGGTGCCGGAACAGGGTCCCGATTGGTTTTTCGTGGCTACAGAGGCTTCCGGCAGTGGAACTTCCGATCTAGGTTTATTTCTGGAGTTGTCTCTATTTATAGGAGGTTTTGGCGTCAGGGACAAGTCAAGGGGGTCCACGAGGCGGCGGCAAGGCAGGTGGCATGCCCTAGGGGGGTGCCTCCCACCCTTGTGGTTGCCTCGGGACTCCTCTCTGGTATCTTTTCGCTCCACTATTTTTTATATTTTCCAAAAATATTCTCCGTAAATTTTCAGCTCATTCCGGGAACTTTTATTTCTGCACAAAAAACGACACCACGGTAGTTCTGCTGAAAACAGCATCAGTCCGGGTTAGTTCTAATAAAATCATACCAAAACCATATAAAATTGTTGTAAACATGGCATGAATACTTCATAAATTATAGATACGTTGGAGATGTATCAGCATCGCCAAGCTTAATTCCTGCTCGTCCTCGAGTAGGTAAATGATAAAAGAAATAATTTATGAAGTGTGAATGCTAGCAAGTGCACAAGTTTGATCAATGATAATTTCAATCACTTTTTCTAGCATCATTATAAATCATAAACAGTAGCTCATCTCATAAAACTTCTCATGATCAAGTAGCAAGCTATTCACATGTTAAAGCATAGATCATAAACTTTCTTGAAAACTAACAAACTAGGTTCTCAGTCATCAAACAATTGCAATTCATCTTATTTTTAGGAAGGGTCTATGTAAGAGCTTTGATTTAGCAAATTCCACATACTCAACTATTATATAGTCTTCCATGATTGCTACCACTCAAAGCATATTTTTAGAACAAATAGCATCCATCGAACACAGAGAAAGATAGGGGCTTAGTGTTTCGCCTCCCAACTTATTTATCATATAGATAATTGAATGGCCATATATGCTTAGATCTTTCCCCATCACATGATGCTTGCCAACTAAAGAATAGGTTGGAATAAGAAATTGACTCAACAAAAATAAAAGTAAAAGATAGGCCCTTCGCAGAGGGAAGCAGGGATTTGCAGAGGTGCCAGAGCTCGAAGCTTTTAAAACAGAGATGAACATAATTTTGAGAGGTATGTTTTCATTGTCAACATAACAACCAACAGTTCTCACTATCTTCCATGCTAGATACATTATAGGCAGTTCCCAAACAGAATGGTAAAGGTTTTACTCCCCCTCCACCAACAATCACACTCCACGGCTGGTCCGAAACAACGGGTACCGTCCATACCAATAGCAGTCCTGGGGGAGTTTTGTTTGATATTATATTTTTATTTGGCTTTGAGCACGGGACTGAGCATCCCGATTACCATCCACTTTCTTGTGAATGACAAGTGAATCAACACTCATCGTGAGAATAACCCACCTAGCATGGAAGATACTGACAGCCCCTAGTCGCTACATGAGCGATTCGGGCATACAAAACAGATTATTATTTGAAGGTTTAGAGTTTGGCACATGCAAATTTACTTGGAACGGCAGGTAAATACCGCATATAGGTAGATATGGTGGACACTCAGGTAAGAAACTTGGTTCAAGGATTTTGGATGCACAAGCAGTATTCCCGCTTAGTACAGAAATTTTGGCTAGCAAAATATTCTAAATAGCAAGCACCACATGTTGGAGGATCCATAACAATATAACTTATATACAAATATACCCAAGCATAACTCATTACGTTGTCTTCCTTGTCCAACTTCAACTAATTTGCTCAAATTTGAAAATAATTAATGGGGCTCACAATCATAGAAGATGTCCAAGATAGTATATTTATACGTGAAATCTCTCTTCCTTCAATATTCTTTCATGAATTGTTCAAGTGACCAATACTATGTTTGCTAACTTTCAATAAATTTACCACCTCCACTTCTTATATGTGAAGTCATTACTTCCCATGGGATAAGCATATGAAACATATATAATTTCAGATTTATGATATTCAATTCATTCAACCATTTACTCATAGGATATAAGTGAAGCACACGAGTAAATGACAAACTACTCCAAAAAGATATAAGTGAAGATCAATGAGTAGTCAAATAATTAAGTAGCTATGTGAAGACTCTCTCTCAAAAATAATAATTTAGATCTTAAGTATTTTATTCAAACAGCAAGCAAAATAAAATAAAATAACATTCTAAAAATAGCACACATCATGTGAAGAAGCAAAAACTTAGGCTCAACCGATACTAACGGATAATTCTTGATGAAGAAAGGTGGGATGCCTACCGGGGCATCCCCAAGCTTAGATGCTTGAGACTTCTTGAAATATTAACTAGGGATGCCTTGGGTATCCCCAAGCTTGAGCTTTTGTGTCTCCTTAATTCCTTTTATATCACGGTTTCCCTAAATCTTAAAAACTTCATGCACACAAAACTCAACAAGAACTTGTGAGAAAAGTTAGTATAAATCAAATGCAAAACCTTATCATTCTCCACTGTAGCAAATCACTAAAATTATTATTTAACATTGCATACTAAATGCCTCTGCATATTTAATACTCATATCCTCAAATAGAATCATTAAACAAACAAACATATGCAAACAATGCAAACATAACAGCAATCTGTCAAAACAGGACAGTCTGTAAAGAGTGCAATTGTACTCACACTTCCCTCACTCCAAAAATTCTGAAATATTACCAAACTGTATAAAATTTGTTGTTACTCATTGTGTAAAAATTTCAATATTTTATTAAGTCCTGACTTTCTAGAAGAATTCAGACAATGATAGAAAACTTTCTGTTTTCAGAACAGCAACATATAGACTTGCAAAATAAGCATGGTAAAGGCTATACTTGACACTTTTATTGAAATAAAAGATGCAAAACATTACTATAAATAAAAGCATGAAAATATAAACAAAATAAAATGATGCTCCAAGCAAAACACATATCATGTGGTGAATAAAAATATAGCCTCAAGTAAATTTACCGATGGATTGAAGACGAAAGAGGGGATGCCATCCGGGGTATCCCCAAGCTTAGGTGCTTGGTTGTCCTTGAATATTACCTTGTGGTGCCTTGGGCATCCCCAAGCTTAGGCTCTTGCCACTCCTTATTCCATAGTCCATCAAATCTTTACCCAAAACTTGAAAACTTCACAACACAAAACTCAACAGAAAACTCGTAAGCTCCATTAGTATAATAAAACAAATCATTCACTTTGGTACTGTCAAGAAAAGATTCATAATTTTTATCACATGATTCCTACTGTACCCTATCATTTCTACAATTTATATTAAGCAATATAAGCCAAAGAAACTAGAAAACAAGCAAACTATGCATCGAAAACAGAATCTGTCAAAAATAGAACAGTCTGTAATGATCTGAATTAAGGTCATACTTATATTACTCCAACAATTCTGAAAAATTAGGGCAACGTAGAGAATTTGTATATCAATACTCTGTAAAAAATTCTGAGTTTTTCCATGTCCAGTAAAATATAGGAATTTCTGTACTAGACGCAAAAGTTTCTGTTTTTGCACAGAATCAAGTCAACTATCATCCACACTATCCCAAAGGCTTTACTTGGCACTTTGTTGAAACAAAAGCTATAAAACATGATTAATAGAGTATCTTAATCATGTCAACACACAAAAACAGTAGGGGTAAATATTGGGTTATCCCCAACAAGCGCTTTTCTTTAATGCCTTTTTAGCTAGGCATGATGATTTCAAAGATGCTCACATAAAAGATAAGAATTGAAACACAAAGAGAGCATCATGAAGCATATGACTAGAACATTTAAGTCTAACCCACTTCCTATGCATAGGGATTTTGTGATCAAACAATTTATGGGAACAAGAATCAACTAGCATAGGAAGGCAAAACAAGCATAACTTCAAGATTTTCAACACATAGAGAGGAAACTTGATATTATTGCAATTCCTACAAGCATATATTCCTCCCTCATAATAATTTTCAGTAGCATCATGAATGAATTCAACAATATATCTATCACACAAATCATTATTTTCATGATCTACAAGCATAGAAATTTTACTACTCTCCACATAAGTAAATTTACTCTCATGAATTGTAGCTGGAGCATCATATGAAACTTGAATACTATAAATTGTTTCCACATAAAAAGAGTAATGTTCAGTAAAAGGATATTCAAAATTATGACAATAATCATCACTAATTTTTATAACATAAGTATCATCACAATAATCATCATAAGTAGCAACTTTGTTCTCATCATAGTCAATTGAAACCTCTTCCGAAATAGTGGAATCATTACTAAATAAAGTCATGACCTCTCCAAATCCACTTTTATCATTATAATAAGATTCAACACCCTCAAAAATAGTGGGATAATTATTATCTAAAGTTGACACTCTTCCAAACCCACTTTCATAAATATTGCAATCATCATAAGTAGGAGGCATGCTATCATCATAATAAATTTTCACATCAAAACTTGGGGGACTAAAAATATCATCTTCATTAAACATAGCATCCCCAAGCTTGGGACAAACAATAACTGCAGCAAATAAATTCTCAAATATGTCATTCTCATCAAACATAGCATCCCCAAGCTTGTGCCTTTGCATATCATAAGCATAATCACTCTCATCATTAATAGTATGAATAGCACCAATAGTATAGCAATTATTATCATCAAGTATATCATCTTCCAAATTTATTTTTGTTTCACTCTCACGAGGCATAACAATAATAGGAGCAACATCATTTGGGAGGGATACCTTTTTACCTTTGCTTCTCCGTCTTTTCTTTTTCTTCTCCACGTCATGTGTGGGTTTAATCACCCTTTTGGAGCTCCTTATTGATGAGATTGGTTGAATAAAAAGCTCCTCCTCGTTACCTGATTCATCATAAGAAAAAATAGGAGGATATTGGGAAACCTCTTCCCTTTCATTAGTGTTCTCTTCATCTTATATTTGTTTTCTTGTCTTTAAGTAATTGGCAATATAAGGATTCTCAATGCAATTTACCGCACAATACATACAAATTTCCTCTAGATCAAAATCAAGAAATCTCTTAAGGTTATATTCTGGAATATCCCTAGTTATACGTTTCATTTCTTCATATCCCAAAAGCAAACTAATTTCATTATGATGTGCAAGGGAAATCAAGTCATCACAATTTTTGGACACGATTCGATCATGAAACAATTTGCATTGGAGATTTAAATGAACACGTTCATTGCAAAGTTCATAAGGACGGCGAGAAAAATTAAATCTTTCAGCACAAACATCTAGCCTCTCTTGCAGCCATTTAGTTTCCAAATACTTATGCCTCTTGCAAAATCTATCTTCCCATTTTGGTATGTAATTGCAAACTCTATGCACTCCACAAAAATTGACATGCTTATAAGAAACATTTTTATCATGACTAGTGCAATCATCACTAGTACTATGGATATTCAAAGAATTCATACTAACAACATTGCAATCATGCTCATCATTCAAAGATTTTATGCCAAACATTTTATGAACTTCTTCTTCTAACACTTGAGCACAATTTTCCTTTCCATCATTTTCCTGAAAGACATTAAAAAGATGAAGCATATGAGGCAAACTCAATTCCATTTTTTTTGTAATTTTCTTTTACAAACTAAACTAGTGATAAAACAATGAACTAAAAGATTAAAATTGCAAGATCTAAAGATATACCTTCAAGCACTCACCTCCCCGGCAACGGCGCCAGAAAAGAGCTTCGTTGACGGGATGTGAGTGCCGCTTACCTAGCATCCCCGGCAACGGCGCCAGAAAAGAGCTTGATGTCTACTAAGCAACCTTCTTGTCACTACTAGGGAAAACCTTATACACAGAGGTATAGCAGTAGCGCTGGTTAGAAGAGAGCGCTACTGCTACTTGGTAGTAGCGCATGTCAATAAAGCGCGCTACAGCTATGGTTATAGCAGTACAACGTCTGCTGGAAAAAGCGCTACTACTATAATTCCCACCCTGTTGGCGGTAGGCTAGGAATAGTAGTAGCGATGCCGCACAAAGCGCGCTACCACTAAGTGCCTTGTAGTAGTGCGTTTCCTATATAGAGCGCTACTGCTAAAAAAAGAAAATAAAATGGAAAAGAAATAGAAAAGTAAATGAAAATGAAAGAAGTAGAAAAAGGAGAAATGAAAAAAAGAAAATGTAAAGATAAACAAAAGAAAAAGAAAAAGAAATTAGAAAGGCATAGCAGCAATGCTTGTTTCCACAAAGCGCTATAGTTAGTCTAGCAGTAGCGCGTTTTATAAGCCCGCGCTATAGCTATGTTCATTAGATAAAAGGAAAAGAAAAAGGAAAATAAATAACTGCTTCCTATAGCAGTAGCGCTTTTTGGTAGAACGCGCTATAGCTAACTTAGCTATATCGCTTTTTTCCTACCAGCGCTACTGCTATTTTGACTTAACCCCGCGGGTTCAAAATTTTGCAAAGTCCTTCCCCCCGATTCCCCATCGATCTCCTCCATCGCCGCCTCTCCGTCACCGCCCCTGCTCCCTTGCCGCCGTCGTTCCCTCACCGGCCCTGCCCCAGCGGAGCCGCGCGCCATTGCCGCCACCGGAGTCGTGCGCCCTCGATGCCCCTGCCTCCATCGCCGCCTCTCCCTCACCGCCACTGCCTCCGTCGCCGCCAACGGAGCCGCGTGCCCTCACCGCCCCTGCCTCCGTCGCCGAGCACCTCCCCGCCACTGTCTCTCCCCTCTCTGTAAGCCCCCACCCCTCCCCCACCCTCCTCTCTCTCTGCCTGTTCTTCCTGCCATGTTAATTAGTAGATAATGTAGATGTTTTTTAGTTATGGTAATAATAGATGTTAAGTAGTAGATAATGTAGATGTTAATTAGTTTAGTAGGGTTTTGTTTTTGAATTGAGTTTGTTTAACTAGATGTTAATTAGGGCAGTAGGGTTTAGTTTAGAGTAAAATTTATTTCAGTAGTTAACTAAATATAATTTTTAGGAAAAATGTGTATATGCTTAACTAGGGCAGTAGGGTTAGGGCTGTAGGGTTTAATTACAAATGTTAGGAAAGTAAGGTTTAACTAGATGTTAACTAGGGTAGTAGGATTTAGTTTAGAGAAAAAAATCAATATAAAAATATAAATTTCTATTAGTGCTGCAAGTCCAGTAGGTTCTTAATTTTTAGTGAATTTTTATTAGGACAAAAATGTAGGACATAATTTGAGTTCTAGGGTTCATAATTTTTATTACGACAGAAATTGAGTTCTAGGGTTCATAATTTTTATTAGGACAAAAATATGTAAAGGTTATAGGTTTCTAGGGTTCATCCATCTATATTTGGTTTTTGAATTGAGTTTGAGAGAGCATGAAATTTTTGTAGATTTTCTTGAAGTATCAAACACTAGGAGATGCAAATTTGAAGTGGTCATGTTATATATGCAAATTCCTCAATAGTGTTTGCTCGTGTTTACCTACTGTTGTAGTTGCTCATGTACATGTTCTTAAGTGGTCCTGTTATATGCAACATTGAAGTGGTTCGATTGTGCCCAAGTGGCCTTTTGTTGTTTCCAGGGAATGAAGCTGAGTGGCCTATGTTTTGCCGGAATGTTGATTCATTTCCGTTCCGGCAAATTTCAGGTGCTCGATTTGTCCACTTTTTAGCAAATGTCATGCCAAAAAATTTCGTGAATTTCGGCATGACTTGTGCTACAAACTAGGACATATCGAGTGCCCGGGATTTGCCGCACCGGGAAGGAATCAACGTTCCTGCAAAACATAGGCCTTTTTTATGTCATTATTCATTTTATTAGGTCTAGAATTAATTGACTAGATTTAGTCGTAGGAAACATGTCTAGCAACGATGAAGGACAAGGTTCTGGTGATTGCAACGTCTACGTGGTGGCAGACGCTTATTTGAACTTTCTCGTTGAGCAACGGTTGTTGCAGGGCCCACCAGTCACATCCGAGACCGACATCGAGACCGGCGCCGTGACTGGCGTTGAGAACCAGACTGGCACTGAGACCGGCGCCGAGACTGGCGTTGAGACCCAGACCGGCACCAAGACCGGCACCAAGACTGGCGAAGCCGGTATAGAACCGAAACCGAAGAGGAGACATCGACGCCCAAACAATCTCGTCACTACTAGAATGGTGGTCACGGAGGTGGACGACGGCAATTTTGAGCCAAAAGAGCCTGCGGAAGCGCGAGCGTGCTACGGCAATCAAATAGGCTGCATCGTATGGACAACTGCCACCATCAACGATGAGAAACTAAAGAAGATAGAAAATATGAAGCACTCCCTCCTAATGAAGCTACACCAGGTATTCTTGTTCCCGGGCCGAGATGAAAAGAAATATACTAATCCAGATAAAGACCCGGCAATGAAGAAGATAAACAAACATGCCATGAGTAAGTTTTGCGACGCGTTGGCCGCCTGGAAATTAAGGGTGAAAGCAAGGATCATCGACAAAAAGGAACCCTACTCCGAGATTGTAAAGGATAATCCAACAATTACGGAAGAGCAGTTTGAAATATTTAAGGCGGCATGCATTGCCGAAGATGCCAAAGAAAAGTCGAAGTACATGAAGGGGCTTCAAGAGAGGAACATGGGGTGCCACCACCTCAGAAGCCATGGTTACGCGGGGAAGAGGTCCATATGGGCCAAGGAGGACGCGGAACGTGAAAGTCTGGGCATCCCAGACCCCTTGGCGGAGTTCACTGTCCCGCAGGAGCGTGACATCCTCAAGGCCCGGTACCGTTGGGACCCAGTGAAGAAGGTTTTCGAGACAGACGCGGTCACGATGGAGTTCATGAGACTACTGGTAATTTTAGCTTCTGATCAATTCGACTGCACGTTTACTCATATTTGTAAACGATCCTTGTTCCTTTTGCAGAGAGAGTAGCACAGGATTGCGGCTGAAAGTGACTCGTCGTCTGAGGCATTGGCGAGGCCTAAGTGGGACACCCCATTCAACCAGGCCTTGAACATATTGAAAGGACTCCCGGTGGACACTCAGCCGTCGTATGGACGCGTGCATGGCGTTGGAGACAGTGCCACGTGGAAGAAGTACTACCGTGAGACCACGGAGGAGAGAAAGGAAAGACGGAGGTTAAATGAGGAAAACATCGACAAGAAGGTTGAGATTGCGGTTGAGAAGAAATCAGTTGAGACAGTCGCAGCAGTGGTAGCTGCCGCAAAATAGGAGATTGCAGCTACGTATGGTGTCGTGGTTCCGGCTATCGTCAGTTGGAGCAGGGAAAATCAAAATAAAGAGGCAGTGGACTTTCCCCTTTCCAACTTCTTCGGGAGCAGCTCGACTACCGTTGCACCAGCACCTGCTCCCGCACCTGCTCCTGCACCGGCTCCCGCACCTGCTCCTGCATAGGCTCCCGCACCTGCTCATAGCAGCCCGTCCTCCATCTCGGATGTGCTCGGTGATGCTTCATCTTTGGCTGAGCTCGACGTTCTCACGGTACCTGTCACACCGGCCCTCTTCAATAAATGTATAATCTCCCGTTTCCATTGCCTTTCAGATGTCTCACGTCGCAGACATGTCTTTGCAGGTCGACGTAACCCCGTGCACCATATTGTACACCATCAGCGGCCAGAAGGTGGACGTGGGCAAGGCGACGATAGTGAAACCAAAGGAACAATTGTTCCACAGCCGGCCGATCCCCCCTGACGTCTTCAAGGTTTCCGTGACCAGTGTCAAACCAGGCCACAAGAATTTGGCTCCTCCGGTACTAGGGGGAGATGATGACGAGACCCCGTGGCGGCTTGGCGATTGCAAGAGGTGGGTCCTGTTGTGGTCAAAGAGTATGCTTCGTCTGGAGGCGGCCGGGAGTATACCCACGACCATGCAGCCTCAGCAAGGTATGAACATCAACACCCCACCTACCCAATTAGCGTCGCCTGTCGTTCCGGGTGATAGCGGGTGGGGTGAGGAAGAGGCTCCATTAGTCGCTGATGACGTGGCCGCCGTCGAAGAAGCAATGCATGATATCGATGCCATGGATGAGGATGAGGATGACGATGACACTCTACAGTATCTCAATATTGGCGCCTATGACGATGGAGGATTGGCGCCTGAATTGCCGGAGGATGAACTTATTATAGAAAACCTTCTAGTAGCAAAGACGCATAGGAAGAGACCGAAGAAAGGCAACAAAGTTGCTTCTATGATCCAGCCGCCTCAGCAGCCTCGGGTTCAAGACCGTATAGATATCCCCGGTGCGGCAAAACACCATATCCCCGGTCATCCGATCCTACCTAAGGCAGCGGTAGAGGCCATATAAGGCGATCTAAGGAGACTTCATGACGATGTGCTGCGGAGAGAGAAAAGCCTAATCGCCTCGGAAAATCCAGGATACCCACTCTACGTGGTTAACGTGCCGCGGCAAAGGTTTTACGTTGACACATTCTCCGTGGAGAAGTTCTTCCTTCGATTCGATTACATCTTCAACATGTTTCACTTGAAAAAGCTGGATTTTATGTTTGTCCGCCTTTTTGCCTTGCACATGAACTACATCATCAGGATTGAGCAGATACCTTATATCTGTGTCGCTGACCCGTACTTCATGCACGAGGCCTTCTTGGCAGTCTGCCCAGAGAGCCGTGAATACGCGAGGGACTACATCGCCAATTTCATGGTCACCAATAAGGACAAGGAGACAATTCTCGTGCCTTATCATCCCATGTAAGTCACCGCGCGGATATCCTTCCTTCGATTTCAATCATTCATTTGCACGGTGGAGGCTAATTTGAGGTGTACTTATTTTGCGTAGCCACAGGCGCGCCGTCCTCATCATCCTTTACCCCCGATTCTCCCACGCTCTTTACTTGGACTTGTCAAAGAACATGAACAAAAAGGATTACACCCACATCAAGTCTGTTCTCGACATTGCTATCTTTATCTACGGCGGACGGGGTGGAGAGATCAAGACCAGGAAGACAAGGGACCGCAGGCCCTGCTTTGGCCATAAGACTGACTTCTGCTGCATCCAGCAACCGAGTGGTACTCTTAGTGATGGATTCTATGTCCTCCACCACATGCTGGAGTACAGACGGGATCAGCAGAACCTTCGCATGTCACCTACATCCGGCGATACCCATATTCTGCAATGGGCAAAGAACCTAGGAGATATCCCGGATCATCGACTTCGAGCTGAGTTCTATCACATCACTACTAGGAAAAGGCTTATTAGTGGCGCACCTATTTTGGCCATTAATGGCGCACTACAGGTGCGCCACTATCATCACGCCACTAGTAACATATACTAATGGCGCACCCCTGGTGCGCCATTAGTATACCAGACTATAGTGGCGCACCAGGAAGTGCGCCATTAGTAAGTCACACGGTGCGCCATTAGTATGCCTCCCAGGGGGCCATATTTACCTTGTGCTCTGGGTTACTAAGGGCGCACTAACAGATAATGCGCCACTAGTATTTTTTATAGCAGTGCGCCACTAATGTGCTGTATGGTGCGCCACTAGTATGAATATTAGGAATATTTTTTTCTTTTCTGATATTTGCACAGATTACAAAATATATTACTGCACAGAATATAGACAGCAAAACATATAAACAGCAGATTCATCGAATACAATAGAAGATTAGTCTCCGAATACAATTCATCATATTAGCTAGTCTCCGAATTCAAAAGACCGAACAAAGTTAGAACATTACAAGTCTCGAGACCGCGAGTAGCGAGTTTGTCTTCACATTACAAGTTGATATCGATCATCTAAACTACAATCACATAGAAGAGAGCTGCGGTCATCACGATGAGCATCATTGCGATGAAACTGGTCTTCATCCGGTTCCTCCTCCGTTCCCTCCTCTCTCCCGCTAGATAGCGCGCGTATCTAGCTTCCGCCTCCGCCCTAGTGGTGTACCCTTTGTAACTGTTACCGCTGAAACGGTGAACCTGTCTCTGACACTCCTCCCAGTCATCGTAGACTCCGGGAACCTTACCCTTGTACACGACATACGACGGCATCTCTATGCACTAGACAAACAAAACGTTAGTAGCAATTCACAGACAATAGATAAGCAATATATAAGTATGCAACAAAAGGATCGGAAGAGAAAAGCAAGACATTAATAGCACGATTCATGGTCCTACTAATAAATAGCATCGATTACATATAAGTTGAACGACTGTCCAAACCAAAGAGACATACAAGTTCATTAAAGTTTAATTACAACATGAGCTAATCGATATTTCAGAACTACATAGCATCACTACTTTCGACTCGACTCAGGGACCGGAGCGTGGATGAAGCGGCTGTCTGTCGTGATGGTCATGAAATCGCGGGCATTGTCAGCCTGCATTTGTAGCGTTGTTTCTATCTCACTGTTGGACGGTTGATATCTGAGGTAGAACTGCCCCGAGGTACGAAGGACATCTTGATGGATGATTTCCGCAAACTCCGACTGGATGCGAAAGAATTTTTGTCTGATGTCCATGTCCTGGATTGCCGACAAGCGTGCAGCCCAATCTTTGAGATTATTTGGTAGCAGAAGGTGATTATGGTCCCGTACGATCGCCCGCATGTACTGGAGGGCATAGTAGGCATCCTTCTGACCACCAGGCGGCTGCTTGACGCAGGGGAACGTTGTATTGTGCGTGAACACGTGCTTGCCGTACCTACGAATTGGCCTACTGAAGGTGCCTCCAGATCTGGCGTAGCCGGGGAGAACGTCATCAAGAACTTTCTTGATATTTGTGTAGTCTTTCTTCGACAGACGGCCCGAGTCGAAATACGTGGCCATGGAATATTTCGGGCTTAAGAGGATGAGTGTGCAATGTGTGTCACTGCACAAAACACGGAATGTTAGAAAAAAAAGAACGATCGAAATCTAAGAAATCATATGTTACGGGGCGATGAGGGGATGACTTACTCGGGAAAGTAAGGCACGAGGAAGTTATCCTTATCTGGGTTTGCCAGAATGACGCCTTCGAGGTATGAACTCGCGACTTGCCGGTCCCCAGCGCTGCCCAAGATCTTGGCATGCATGTAGAAGGGGTCGACTATCATGATGTCCGGGGTCTTGTCTCTAATGATCCGCATCTCCATACTCAGCGAAAATAGCCGAACGAAGGTGTAGTGCAGCGGATGAAGGTTAAACATAGCGAAGATGTCATCAAACCGCAGGACGATCATACCCCCGATGGCGCTATCCACAAAGCCCTTTCCCTCTGGCACCTTGGCCACGAAAACCGGGTATGCCACATCATTCTCTCGGAGACGCCGCTTCTCCAAAGAAAGAACACTGTCATGCAGACTCCGCATAGCACCGGTTGCAGCATTGAGCAGATTAGTCGGTAGCATCGGCCTACCCGCCACATGCACCCTCCTCGAGATATCCTTAGGTGAAGGTGGCCCGTCCTGAGCACGGATCGTACTCGGTGCCGGCTGGCTCACACCCTTGTTACTCTTTCTTTTCCGTCCCTTCTTCTTTTGCTGTAATGGGATCGAGTTCTGCTCAGAGACCACCTTCTTGAGTGTGTTGGGGCTGATAATATTTCGCACCTCGGCTATCTGAGGCTCGGTGAAGGCGATAGCTGGAGGCGTCTCCTGAGAACTGAACGCCAGACGACGCCTATTGCAATTGGGTTTCTCCGTGGTACCAGCTAGATCGTCTTTTGCAGGGTTGGGTTCTTGAGAAGGAGGCCCCAAGAATTCGTCACCGTACCCATGTTCATTGAAGTACTTATCGACGTTGGTAAATGTACCTTCGTCGTCGTCGTCGTCCTGATCCTGTGTCATATGCATGTCCGGATCCTGTGCCATATGCATGTCCGGCATGTCCGGCAGCATTGCGGCGGTCTTGCCATGGCTTGGCGCCAGCACGACTGGCGGTGTTGTCTGTGGAGTGGTGTCCCCCGCCCCCAAACGAATCTGGCTCTTCGGCCAAAGCAGGGGCCAACTTAAGCAGGCGCTGAGGGTCATCACATCATCTTCGTTGGCCCAGGGGGTCGAAACAGAGGTAACAAGTCGTCGCAGCCCCGCAACACCCGAACCAGTTGAACCCTATACACGTTGGGTGGCATCGGATTACCGTGGAACAGGCGGTTGCCCGGTTGAATGATTCTGGCCTTGGTGATATCGATCAACTCGCCGTCCACGAAGTGCAGGAGAGTGCATGGAACGTCGGCAGTGCCCTGCGAAAACATGTAGGGCGTCAGGGATGCCCAGTCAAAGGCAAGGAGATGAAGTCATCAGCCGAGAGGCTTAATTAGTTACCGTGATGGCGTCGAGCTCGGCTAATGTCGAGGCACCGCCAACGGCGGGCGTGCAATTGACGGAGGGGCCGCTTGCTGCCGAGGTGCTGGCCAGCATATTCTCCCCACACCCGGGTGCATTAAGCTGCAATGCCGGCGCCGCCGCGGGAGACACCAATGCCGCCTCCGCCGGAGACACCAATGGCGCCGCCGGGGCGTTGCGCGAGTTGCTGCCCGTGAAGCTGGGAATCGGGGGTGGCCCCTGTTGGCCGCCCGCAATCCACGCCTGCAGCCCAGAAACCAAGGTAGGCATAATGGCGGTGATCGTCGCTCCCAGTTGGTCTCGCACTTGCTCTTCGACCATCTCCAGAATCCGCGCCACTTGTGCCTTGAGTTGTTGAACCTCGCGCTCCTGGCTTTCCGAGCTAGCCGTCTTTCTATCCTTTCGCCCAGCGGTATAGTATTCCGACCATTTCGTGGACAAGCCTTTGCCGGCCACACGACCAGCTGACGACGACTTACTGAGCTTATCCTTGTTTTTCATTACGTTCAACGCCCTATTTAAAGGGGTGTCGAAAGGGGAGCTCTCAGACGACCCCGCGCTACTGCTTTCAGTTTCCTGCGGATGGAACGTGAACCATTTAGAAATTTGGCTTCATTAATTAGAATGCAACCATATGGAGCTAATTACGCGGGGGTGTATTCCTTACCAGAACACGCTCAAGCGCCTTGGTCTTCGGATCCGTGGTAAGCTCCTTGGTTACCGGGTCAATCTTGTACCGGGCCTTGACATAGTTCCTGGTCTGCTTGTCACGGTATTTATCAAAGCGGGGCGGTAGGCCTTGCTCGGCACGCTCCGCGTCCTCCTTGTCCCATATAGGTTCCGCCACTCTGTAACTGCCGGGAACGAGTGTGTGCTGTCCTAAGTTCAAGTCCCGCATATCTTTCCCCCACCGACTTGATTCCTCGGATGCGGTGCTCTCACACTTGATCTTCAACTCCAGGTAGTCAGCTTCGCTGATCGAAGGATTTTTCTCCTTGATCTTCTCATAACTATCACCTTTGTCAATCATTCTCTTCACCGCGCCTCTCCAAGTAGCCAGGGCCGTGCTCATCTTCGTGAGGGCGGCACTGTTCACTTTATTCCCTGAGATGCGTGTGTTTGCGAAGTCACCGGGGAACTTGTATCATTCATGCAGCTTCGTGAAGAGGAGGTTGCGCAAATTCCCTCGGTCACGATGCCTTAGGTTCTCGGTGTTGATCGAGACGGTGCTCCGGAGAATGCACCCGAGCTGTCCCGCATACCCCTTGACTAATTCTTTGGGCGCCGTTGGTTGCCCCTCGGAGGACACTTCAGTAAAGTCCTCCTTGACGGTGCCGAGCACGTTCGGGCGCCGGTACTTCCGTTGCCTCTTCGGTTGGCTGCCATCTGTGCGTGCGCTGCCATCATCAGTGGTGGCATCCTCGGCGGCACCATCAGTGGTGTCATCCCCGACGCCACTAGGGGTTGTGTAGTCAGGATCAGTGTCTTCCGCGGCGTCCTCATAGCGCTGAGGTTCTTCCTCCATCTCCTGGGACAGCTCCCAGAATGCCTTGCCGCCCGAACCGCCGGCCTCATCGTTGTGGGCCATGCTTCGCTCTAAATAGGAAAAAAGTTTGGTCAAAAAGTTGGTTATTGTCAAGGAACAAGATCTCTAAGTTGACCAAATAACCTAATTCTCGAGGAATGTCGCCAAAAAGTTGGTTATTGTCAAGGAACAATTGAGAGATGTTTGTGATATTGCCTAGGTGTTTTGGGATGGAACCTGTTAGTGTGTTGTTCCTAAGGTCGAAGTCCCTTCCTAACCCCCTTCTTCTTGTCTCCTCATTTAGGGTTTGTCGACACCGAGGCATCCTAAAAGCTAAGCTTTTATCATTTAGGGTTTGTCAACGCCGAGGCACCCTAAAAGCCTAAGCTTTCATCATTTAGGTTTTTATCGACACCGAGGCACCCTAAAAGCCTAATTTTCATCATTTAGGGTTTATCGATGATGAGGCACCCTAAAAGAATATGTGGTATGGGCTTTTTTAGTAGGTCATCCTACCAGATAAGGGTTTATCGATGACGAGCAACTGACATTAGTAATAACTATGAGTTGATATCACACTTCTATATGTATAACACAAGAGGCAGTTGATCCTACTTAATTAAGTACTAAGATACCCCGGCCCATGCATTAGTCTCAAGTACCCCATATGTCCTATTTTTAGCAAAGTCATGCTAAAATTCACGGAAAATTTCAGCATGACCTTTGCTGAAAATAGGACATATGGAGTACCCGAATTTGCCGGAACGTAAGTTAATCGACATTCCGGCAAACTCAAGGGCCTCTCGGGTGGACAAGGAAAAATCATTATCCCAGGTGGACAAGGCAAAATCATTTTCTGGGCAGTAGTTTAACTGAATTTGAGGAGTATCATGTTTACGGAAACATTTGCAAACAAAGATAATGGCAGTAAAACATCCATGCTGAGTATGACATCCATCTTGTTCATTCATATGGTACTATAGCTTCCCTGTAAAGATTATTATTCATATTAAAGATGACCTCCTCAAAGTTTCATTTAGTATTCACAGTTCTGGAGTACATTATCAACAGATCATAATTGTTCTACTACTGAAAATTGTTCTGCTGAAAATTGTTCAGATCATAATTGTTCTACTACTGAAAATTGTTCAGATCATAATTGCTTTACTGATATCTACTGATTTTTTCCAGTTAAGACTGTTTTGTTAGTTAACGTAGTTAGTGTAATTTTAGCTGAATGACTAGACTAACCCGACAATCTAGTGACTCAAGAAGATAAAGCTGTGTTTGGCAAAGTCTAGGGTTATTGGCTTAGACAAGTGACTAGTGCAATCTCTTGCAAAAACAGTAGTCTCTGAACAATTGTGCTAGCTAGTAGGCATACTAAAAGAATGATGTGTGTCCTACTCACACACTTCTCTGCTTAACAGAGCACAAACTTTCTACAAACAGAGTCTACATTGACAAAATCTAATTGTGTTTCATCCACTAGGGTGATCCCAACCACCGGCATCGCCACGTAACATACGCACACGATCATCATGCACTTATGCACCGTCTTCAGTGGCCTTGCAGATCGAACGATCACAGTAAGTTCAGGCAAATATTTTCCATGAGTACATGGTCTGTCTAAATAGTGATTGTGTCTGTCCATGGGTCAGCACCCTACCTTGTGTCAGGTTTTCTAGACCAACAAAAGGTTCAATCAGGCCTTCAGCACATGGTAGAGCAAACAGAATTTTGAAAGCTCCTAGTGACAGGTAACTGAATTTTGACAGTTCCTACTGCTCCTAGTGACACTTCACTGAATTTTTAGTTGTCTGAAAGTACAACACTTCAAGCGATGGGAGCTCACCGCGGAGGCACACGAAGGCCCGGCGGTGGATTAGGAGCAGCAGGCTGGCCAGACTTGAAGGAGAGGCGGTGGAATTCGAGGTGGAAGAAGGGCTCGGTGGCGGGTTCGCGGTGCTCCTCGGCTCGGCTCCGGTCCAGTTCGTCGACGTATCTGACGAAGACGACGTACACGCTCGTCCTGGACTTCTCCGGCCTGCTTCGGTGCTCGACGGCGTGGAGACGGAGACGCGTCGGGGTGGGGTCGGAGGGGGAGGGAGGCGGCGGGGGCGCGGGGGCGGCGGCCCACGTAGGGGCGGCGGCGCAGTGGGTCGGAGGGGGAGGAAGGGGAGGATGGGGAGAGGGAGGCGGCGGGGGCGCGGGGGCAACGGCGCATGTAGGGGCGGCGGCGCAGTGGGTCGGGGCAGCGCCGCGCAGTGGGGGGGCTGAGAGAGATGTGAGATTGGGGATCAGGGATTGGGGATTTTAGTGGGGGGAGGGATAGCAATGGCGCACCACCTAGCGGTGCGCCATAAGTAACTTTTTTTTTTTGGATAGCAATGGCGCACCACCTAGCGGTGCGCCATTAGTAATTGGTAAAACATTTATGAATATGAAAAAATATCATCAAATTTGAAAAAATATTGATGAATTCAAAAAGTGCCCATGAAATTTAAGCAGGAAAAGGAACACTGAAAAATAAAATACAAGAATAAATATAAATAAAAATTTGTATATCAATGGCGCACCTCATTCGGGTGCGCCATAAATACCTTCATAGCAATGGCGCACCCTCCCCTGGTGCGCCATTACTAACTGTTTTTTTTTTGGATTTTTAGTTGCATCTAATAATTTTTTAGAAAATGACGATCAAATTTGAAAACATTTATGAATGTGGAAAAATATCATCTGATTTCAAAACATTTATGAAAAAATATGAATATGAAAAAATATCATCAAATTTGTTATTTGCTTTTTTTTTGGATTTTTAGTTGCATCTAATAATTTTTTAGAAAACATTTATGAATATGAAAAAATATCATCAGATTTCAAAATATTCATGAATTCAAAAAGTGCCGCCCATTTCCATATGTCGAAATACAATCGAGAAATGAAGACTACGATTTAAATACAATCGATCTTAGCTAGCTATCTTTTCACAATCTTCTTGCCCTTCTTTTTCGCTAATGGAGTTCTTCTGTTGAACGGACGTCCTTTAGGTAGGGTGGTCCTGCTTCTTCTTGTGGTGTATGGCACTTCATCGTCATCATCATGTTCCATCTTCGGGTCGCCGTACTTGTCGAAGTCTTGCTCATTGGCGACTCCATCCATTCCGATGATCTTCCTTTTGCCTCTCCTCACGACAACACGACTGGGCTTTAACGGGTCGGTAATGAAGAAGCATTGGTCCACTTGGGAAGCCAGTACCCATGGCTCATTTTTCGCGGTGATGTTTGCGCCCGCGGTCTTGGATTTGGCTTCGGGTATAACCATGGTGGTGAAATACCGGTCTTCTTTTAGGACGCTCTTGGCCCATCTGACACGAAACATCGGGACCTTCTCTCCAGCGTAGCTCAGCTCCCAGATCTCCTCGATCCTTCCGTAGTATCTGTCCTTGTCGTTACCGGTGTAGGATTCCATCATTACCCCAGAGTTCTGATAACCATCGCTCTTCATGTCCTTGTCCTCGGTGTAGAATGTGTAGCCGTTGATATCGTATGCCTCATAGGTCATCAGGTTGTGCTCGGCGCCCTGTGACAAGGCGAATGAGTTTTTCTTCCGCGGAAGAATCCTCATGTAAAGGGTACGACAGAAGCTTCTCCTTGAACCAACGCGTGAAACATGAGTTGTGCTCTTTGATTATATCTCCGTCCGTCCTCTGTTGGCCTCGGTCATTGTACGTCTTCTCAATAAAGGTTTTGTGCTCTACCACCCAAGGATCGACCATGTCTATGTGTTGTAGCACGACTAGGTTTGCTCTTTCAAAGTCGGCGAGTCGACCCTCGAAGTTGACATGCATTTCGCGGTGACCATCGCGGTGACCCCATCCAGCGAGCCTGCCGAGGTGCCTGTTGACGGGCAGACCAACGGGGTTCTCGATGCCTAGATAATTCGTGCAGTAGGAGATGCACTCTTCGGTCAAAAAGCCCCTGGCTATGCTTCCCTCTGGACGTGACATGTTGCGAACGTATCCTTTGATGACACCATTCATCCTTTCGAATGGCATCATGCTGTGCAGGAACGTCGGCCCGAGTTGGATGATATCCTCCACGATATGGACCAGCAGATGCACCATAACATCGAAGAATGCGGGCGGGAAGTACATCTCAAGCTCGCATAGTATCACCATGATCTCTTCCTGTAGCCTTCTGAGTTGCCTCACGCCAACCGACTTCCGAGAGATGACGTCGAAAAAGTTGCATAGGACAAATAGCGTTTCACGGACGTGCGCGTCCATGATCCCACGGATTGCAACTGGAAGTATCTGCGTCATCAGCACGTGACAGTCGTGAGACTTCATCCTGCTGAACTTCTGCTTCGCTGAGTCTAGGTATCTGCTTATCTTCCCCGCGTAACCGCAAGGAAGTTTTACTCCTACGAGGCAGGTGAAAAACTGCTCAATCTCCTCCTGACTTAGAGTGAAGCACGAGGGAGGGCACTCATTTCCGATCTTCTTGGCCTTTTTGCCTTTGCGACGACTTTCCGTGTCCGTCGCCTCATCATCATTAGCATGAAGCTCCTCCCTGATGCCCATTGATTTCAAGTCTGCCCTTGCTTTCGGCCCATCTTTGGTCCTCTCTGGCATGTTGAGCAGGGTACCAAGCAGACTCTCACACACGTTCTTCGTGATATGCATGACATCAAGGCTGTGAGGCACACGGAGGATCTTCCAGTACGGCAAGTCCCAGAAAACCGACCTCGTTTTCCATACCTTCAGCAGCGGCTCTGGCGCCTTTCGCTTCTTTCCCGGTGGTGGGCACTCTTTCCAATTTTTCAACAGCTCGTCTATTTCCTCGCTGCTCCTCGTACGCGGGCGTCTTCGGGGTTCGGTTTCACCATCGAACAGATCCTTGCGTTTTCTCCATGAGTCATCATCGCGAAGCCACCTTCGATGTCCCATGAACACGGTTTTCGAAGACCCGGGATCTCTATCTAGCTGGCGATACGTTGTGTCATCCATGCACTTGACACATGCACGAAATCCGTGGACCACCTGCCCCGCGACATATCCGTAACCGAGATAGTCTTGCACCGTCGTGAGCAGTGCGACTCTCATAGGGAAATATTCTTTCTCTGCGGCGTCCCACGTATTGGCTGGCATTTTCCACAGCGTGTCTAGCTCCTCTTTCAGCAACCCCAGATACAGATTGATGTCGTTCCCTGGTTGTTTCGGCCCTTCAATTAGCATACTCATATGAATGTACTTCCTCTTCATGCACTTCCAGGGGGGAAGGTTGTACATCCACACAAACACAGGCCAGGTGCTATGTGTGCTTCTCTGGCTGCCAAACGGATTGACTCCATCAGTGCTCGCGCCCAGCACGATGTTCCTTGGATCGTCCCCAAAATCTGGGTATTCGAAGTTCAACGCTTGCCACTGGCTCGCATCCTTAGGGTGACTCAGCATCTTGTCTTTTTTATTTATCTCCGGATCATTTCCATCATCTTCTCGCTTCTTCTCCTCCCTATCTGCGTGCCAACGCAGGAGCTTTGCTGCCTTAGGGTCCGTGAAATACTGTTGCAGACGAGGAGTGATCGGAAAGTACCACACCACTTTTCGAGGAGCTTTCTTCCTCTTCTTGTATCGAGTGACGCAGCACACCGGACATATGGTAGACTCCGCGTGCTCGTCCCGATAAATGATGCAATCGTTCATGCACACATGGTATTTCACGTGCGGTAAATCCAAAGGACACACGATTTTCTTCGCCTCCTCGAAACTGGTCGGGCACTTGTTCCCCTTGGGAAGACGTTCGTGCCAGAATGACATGTTCTCGTCGAAGCATGCGTCGGTCATTTTGTGTTTTACCTTCATCTCCAGAGCCATGAGCGTTACTTTCAGGCGGGTATCCTCGGGCCTGCATCCTTCATACAGTGGAGTAACCGCATCTATCTCCAGTTGATCCAGCTTGGCTTTCTCTCGGGCGGCAGCTCTTGCGTTATCCGTCTGCTTGAGAAGCAGCTCTAAAATATGAGGGTCCTGCACCCAGCCCATCGATGGTCCATCGTCGTCTGCTCCGGCATCTTCATCTTCATGATCATGCCCTTCGTCTTGATCTTCCTCATCATCATGTTCGGCATCTTCTACATGATGACTGTGTACTGCATCACCGTCGTGATCATGTCCTGGAGATTCTTCGTCTTCTCGCCCGCCCTCGCCGCCGCGGTTGTCTTGCTGCCCTTCCTCATTTCTTGCCCGGCCCCCATGGACGACTTCATAGTCATCTTCATCACCTTGCCACCGATAGCCATCCATGAAACCACGCAAGAGCAGGTGGTCCCGCACCTGTCCGGAATCCGGGTCCGTAATAATGCTCTTCAGCTTGCATCTTCGACACGGACATCTTATCTCCGTCTCGTTCTTTTGAAGCATCTCGCCCTTCGCGGAGCTCAAAAACCTATTCACGATGCCTTCGGTCATCGTGCGGACCATGGTCGCCTGCGGGGTAGAGCAAAACGATATTTTAGAACCAAGAAAAAATTTGGCATGACTTTGCCTAAAAATAGGACCAAAAAGAATGCATAGTGCCAAATTCTCGCCGAAACGGAAATGAATCAACATTCCGGCAAAATATTGGCAACTATCGCATTTCAAATACCGGTACCTGCAAACACAAACATATGCAACAGCACAAACATATGCAACACCACAAACATACGTAGATCTAGGCCATAAAAAGTGCATGTGCATGTTGTTGGAGGGAGAAAAAAGTAGATCTACAACATAATTAAAGAAAGCTTTCCCCTTACTTACCTATCAAAAAAAGGTAATTTAACCACTTAATTTGGGTGAATCTATGGTGCAAATGAGGTGAGGAGGAGGAGGCAGCCGAGACAAGCTTGGAGGAGGAGGTGGAGAGAATGAAGTGCGGAAAGTGAGTGTGGTAGGTGGCTGTCCAAAATATCTAGCTGGTCTCAGGTTACTAATGGCGCACCACCTAAAAATGCGCCATTAGTAACCCTGGTTACTAATGGCGCACCAGTTAGGGGTGCGCCATTACTAGTTTTGCAAAATATATATATATATATATAATTGTTAGTAGTGGCGCACCGTGGTTGTGGTGCGCCATTACTAGTTTGAACTAGTAATGGCGCACTTCACACAGGTGCGCCATTACTAGTTTTGAAAAAAAAATAAAAAAAATTGTCAGTAGTGGCGCACGGAGCGTGTGGTGCGCCATTAGTAGTTAAAACTAGTAATGGCGCACTGTGCCCTGGTGCGCCATTAATAGTTTTGGAAAAATAAAATAAAATAAAATTTGCTAGTAATGGCGCACCGTGTGTCTGGTGCGCCATTAGTAATGAGGACACTAATGGCGCACCTGTATCTGGTGCGCCACTGCTATATAGCAGTGGCGCACCACATACATGGTGCGGCATTAATGTCCATATCAGCTATAGCACTTTTCCTAGTAGTGCATCTAGCGTGAACTTGCCCAAATCATCATGAAGGAGGTCGTCAAAAAAACAGGGATGTTCTACGAAGAAGGGCAAATGTCGCGGGAAGATGTCCGAACACGCGTATCGTCTCAGCGTCTCGACCTGAAGCCTTTCACTAAGCTCGGGGACTATCTCCCTGACTTGGATGGATGGCACGACATGTTGGAGTGATTGACGATATATAACAATGTGTCCGTTTAGTCCATACTTTCTGTATGACGAAACTTTGAGTTATGCACGACGAAACTTTATTTATGATGTAATTAAACCGTCCTCCTCAACTAGCGAAGATCACTCTAGTTAGGGCATTTTGGGTACGATGAACTTTGTTATTTATGCTTATGCATGATATGTTGCTTCTATTTTTGCCAAGTCTGTCTCTTTCTGTTGCTCAACTATATATGTTGCATATCATCGACTCATGTGACAATGCAGGTGCATAGATCATCGATGGCGAAGAAGTGCTATGCCAGGAGTATACGATGAGTGGCCGAAGTATCAGGCCCAGGTGTACCGGTTTCCGGTTTCCGAGCGACAGCCAGTAGTTAGTTTAGGTTCACGCTAGTGCGAGGGAGGGATACGAACCGACACCTCAAGAAGTACTACATTATGTCTGATGAGACATGTGTCATGTAACTTGTATAGCTATATCGCGTGATTATGATGTGACGACATGATTTGTGTTGGATGATATGATGAGACTATTATGTGTATGATATGATGAGCATATTGCATGTTTATGATATGAT
The DNA here is from genome assembly GCA_011799875.1 of Thinopyrum elongatum. Lineage (NCBI taxonomy): Eukaryota > Viridiplantae > Streptophyta > Magnoliopsida > Poales > Poaceae > Thinopyrum > Thinopyrum elongatum. The sequence continues at coordinate 600,117,554 of CM022303.1, read as the reverse complement.
TAGAATACTATATAAAACCTGTACAAAAACATCGCAAATACGTAGCAAAAAAAAGAGATATGAGAAAATATAGTAGTAGCGCTCTTTAGCGCTGGACAGGAAAACGCACTTAGCAGTAGCGTTGGTGTGGAAAGCGCTACTCCTAAGTTGGTATAGCAGTAGTGCGGCTCAACACAAAGTGCTGCAGCTATTAGCAGTAGCGCGTTGCCGCAGAGCATGCTACTGCTACGCATGTATAGCAATAGCGCGGGCCATCACGCGCTACTGATACAGGTTAGCTGTACCCGCGCTACTGATACACCAAATACCCGCGCTACTGCTAGGCTTTTCCCTAGTATTGTCTTGTAGACTCGTGTTGGGCCTCCAAGCGCAGTGTTTTCTAGGACAGTAGCAAATTTCCCGCAAGTGGATGACCTAAGGTTTATCAATCTGTGGGAGGCGTAGGATGAAGATGGTCTCTCTCAAACAACCCTGCAACCAAATAACAAAGAGTCTCTTGTGTCCCCAACACACCCAATACAATGGTAAATTGTATAGGTGCACTAGTTCGGCGAAGAGATGGTGATACAAGTGCAATATGGATAGTAGATATAGGTTTTTGTAATCTGAAAATATAAAAACAGCAAGGTAGCAAGTAAAAAAAGTGAGCAAAAATGGTATTGCAATGCTTGGGAACAAGGCCTAGGGTTCATACTTTCACTAGTGCAAGTTCTCTCAACAATGATAACATAATCGGATCATATAACAATCACTCAACGTGCAACAAAGAATCACTCCAAAGTTCCTATCAGAGAACGTAGGACGAAAACGTGCATCAAACCCTATGCATAGATTACCCCAATATCACCTCGGGAATCTACGAGTTGAGTGCCAAAACATACATCAAGTGAATCAATAGACCATCCCATTGTCACCACAGATACCCCATCGCAAGACATACATCAAGTGTTCTCAAATCCAATACTCAATCCAACATAACAAAACCTCAAAGAGCAATATTCAATTCATCACAAAAAGAGATAGAGAGGGAAGAAACACCATATGATCCAACTATAATAACAAAGCTCGCGGTACATCAAGATCGTGCCAAATCAAGAACACGAGAGAGTGAGATCAAACACATAGCTACTGGTACATACCCTCAGCCCCGAGGGTCAACTACTCCTTCCTCGTCATGGAGACCGCCGGGATGATGAAGATGGCCTCTGGTGATGATTCCCCCCTCCGGTAGGGTGCAGGAACAGGGTCCCAATTGGTTTTTGGTGGCTACAGAGGCTTCCAGCGGCGGAACTTCCGATCTAGGTTTATTTCTGGAGTTTTCTTTATTTATAGGATGTTTTGGCGTCGGGGACAAGTCAAGGGGGTCCACGAGGCAGCGGCAAGGCAGGGGGCCCGGCCTAGGGGGGGCGCCTCCCACCCTTGTGGTTGCCTCGGGACTCCTCTCTGGTATCTTTTCGCTCCAGTATTTTTTTTATTTTCCAAAAATATTCTTTGTAAATTATCAGCTCATTTCGAGAACTTTTATTTCTGCATAAAAAACGACACCATGGTAGTTCTGCTGAAAACAACGTCAGTCCGGGTTAATTCTTATAAAATCATACCAAAACCATATAAAATTATTGTAAACATGGCATGAATACTTCATAAATTATAGATACGTTGGATACGTATCAGCTACTGTTAGGCCATGAGCTGTGGCGGGCTATATGTCGTGCCCGCCATAGAAGTCCATGTTGCTCACCCCATGAATTTCGCGTTATTATGGCGGTCCTTTTCTACCGCTCGCCACTACTATTTTTGCATGCCGACATGATTGAATTACAACATATCACACCTGGATCATATCATCAGATTGCATTTGATACCTAAATTCTGGTTTGAACCTTGATCCACATACGCGCACCACATTACATTGATTTCAGATTAATGAAAAGTAGTAGTTATAAAATATAACAAGTGCATTACAGTAATTAATGAGCATACATATGTCAGATCAACACATAATTATTGGTTTGACGAGTTTTTTGAGTGAAATGAGTGTTGGCAGATGTTCGACACACATACCTTTAGTAGAAGCCGCACATACTACATGAATTAGTACTTGATGGAACGAACGAGGACCAACAGGTCACTTGCTCTGGAATTGGAGATTTGGCCTCTCGAAGAGCCCATTGCACAACCTTAGAGGGCGTGGGTATGGTGATTGGAGTCATACCCAGCCAGATCCTCAGCCTCTCATCCGGGGTCGCCTCCACAAGGATGCAAACTGCAAGATCAGTGAAGCGCCTCTCTGCAATCTTCTCAATCGCTATGAAAGAACAATGGGCCATTGGAACACTTTTGACCCAAGCTAACATCGCCTCCTCGAAGCGCTCGGCCCAATACTTTTCCCGTGTCCATTGATAGTGCTTCTCCATGTCCGCCGTAGAGACCCCCTCCCACAAATCTTCTGGCGGTCCCATATGTTATTTTTAGCACACAATAACATTCAAAATATATAAACATAGAAAAGATCACAATGTTAGTACATATAAAGTAGAGATCACAATGTAACAATCATTATGTCATGACATAGTTTAATGTTTTTCGAGGTTTACTAGACTAGAAAGGAGCATGTATATCGCCATGTTGATGTTTCATTCTCATGTATCATTCTTCTTGACTCTCTGCCCTGCAGTAGAACATCCCCTCATCCCTCACTACATGGAGATTGATGATATTCGTGAGCACTCTGTGAAGGCGCTCGTGCTCTGTCCAAAAGTGAGCTATCTTAACTTCCTTCTCATTCTCTTCGGACCATTTCTGCAACATTGACTCAGTTCTTAACAGTGCTCCTGCGTGCACATAGTCATCCATCAAGACCATGGCATAGTAGCTAGACATGTGCATGGTTTCACCTTTCGGTTGTTCTTACGGTCGGACTTATGACACATAAGAAGAGCATCATTGAGAACTTTCTTCAGATCGGTCCACGGCTTCTTAGGGTCTATCTTGGAATCAGAGAAATAAGCTCGGCCGCCCCGAGGCATCAGTGCGATGACGATCCAGTGTTCATTGCCGCGCAAAACAATTGAACAACGCAACATTAATGAGATTGACATCAAAGTAACCAGGTGCATAGTGCAAGCAAAAAGAAATGAACTTACGTTTTGAAGTAAGGCATGATAAAGTTGTGCTTGGTCCGAGAACTACAAAGAATGGTCTTGTGGAGGTTATCCGTGATAAGATTTTGTCCTTTATTAGAATCCACATTGGCCCAATGCATGAGATATGGATCAAGGAAGCCAACTTCCTCATTCTGGAGTAATGGGTTTCTAGCATGCCAGAGCGACCAAAGCTTTGTTAAAGAACGCTTGATTACGTCCACATAGAAAATATTTTTGTTGACCACACTCTCAAATCCAAGATATATTTTATCAGCAGGGTACTCGTCAACAAATCCAAGGCCCTCTATAACATTGGTGGTGTAATACATCTCACCCTTTCCTGACCAAGCTACTCCATCTTTGTGTAGAAGCTGAATTTCAACGCTTAGTGCACTCAACTTGTGCTGTGGCAATATCGGTTCACCGAGCTTAAACATTTGCATGAAGCACCGACTGACAGAAACATTCACCACATCTTCTCCTGGTCCTTACCGGCGGTAGTTCATTGGCTGAATTCTTCTTTCGCTTTCTGCCCTTTTTACGACGGTGAGTTGAGGGGTCCATAGAAGATGGTTCTCCGGAATGCATTTGTTGGGTTTGCTAAAATTTAGTATGCAATTATGACTCAACAATACTATAATGGATCCTGCCAATATAAGCCAACGATACTACAATGCATCCTAGTTAAAAAATGAAAGAAAAATTCGACATGACCTTTGCTAACAAGAGGACATAACGAGTGCAAGAAATTCGGCGAAACAGAAATGAATCGATGTTTCGCCAAAACATTGGCACTCATGTGGATACCTGCCAATATAAGCCAATGGTACTACAATGGATCCTAGTTAAAAAATGAAAGAAAAATTCGACATGACCTTTGCTAACAAGAGGACATAACGAGTGCAAGAAATTCAGTGAAATGAAAATGAATCAATGTTTTGCCAAAACATTGGCACTCATGTCAATACCTGCAGTATGAGCCAAGGAATACAATGGATCCTAGTTAAAAAATGAAAGAAAAATTCGACATGACCTTTGGTAACAAGAGGACATAATGAGTGTAAGAAATTTGGCGAAACAGAAATGAATCGACGTTTTGCCAAAACATTGGCACTCATGTTGATACTTGCCAATATAAGCCAACGATACTACAATGGATCCTAGTTAAAAAAGGAAAGAAAAATTAGCCATGACCTTTGCTAACAAGAGGACATAACGAGTGCAAGAAATTCGGCGAAATGGAAATGAATCGACGTTTCGCCAAAACATTGACACTCATGTCGATACCTTCAAACATAAGACGACGATACTACATTGGATCCTAGTTAAAAAATGAAATAAAATTTCAACATGACCACACTAGAAGGGTTCCTACGCATAAACTTACCAACTATTTCTGAACTACTAGTATATATTTACCCTAAACACATATCTGACATTTATACAAAATAACACTAAGAAACATTGGCATGTATTTCTACACTCGCTACTCCAGTGACAAAAAATTCGGTATAGAGGGAGTAATATTTACACCAGGCACAAATCTGAAAATGCAGACCGGAGAGGTGGAATGCTTGGAGTTTGAATGCAGCCCGAGGTCTTCGATGTTGGCGGGGGAGGGGGACACGACTGCACGGCTAATCATTGGGGTGAAGCTCGGCGGTGGTGGTGGTAGGCGGCGATGAGATACCTCCTCCGGTGTTGGAGGATGAGGCCATGGCCGCCCACGACAGCACGAGGAGGGGCGTGGTGGCGAAGGTGAGGGGCGTCGATGAGGGGCACGCGCGGCGGCGAGGAGCGACGGCACCGAGGGGCGTGGCGGCGACTTGGGCGAGATTTGAGGGGGGGTGGAAGAGATGGCACACGGGGAGAAATGAGCAGTTTTGGCGAGTGGGGGGGGGGGAACGGTTGTTTGTGTGAAAATTGAACCGCCAGTATAGTGGAATTACAAGTGGAGGGCGGGGTATAGGGCCCGCCACACGTATGGCAAGAAGCAATTGCGGTCTATACCAGTAGGCCGCCACTGCCAACAAAAAGTAACGGCGATTTTAGCTGTGGCGGGGCTAAAGACATGCCCGCCACAGCTGATAGAAAGACCAGTGGCGGGCGCCGGAAGCCGCCTGGCGCTGACGTTTCTTAACGGGATATGATTTGGAATGGTTCACCTGTGGTGGGTGAGAGGATTCGCTGTCCACTGCAACTCATGTAGCTATGGCGGGCTGATTTTGCTACCCGCCATTGCTTGCTTTCAAAAATATCTATGGCGGGTGCCCCACCATGCCCGCCACTAATTTGTGATCTACTATAATCCCTTACCCAGTAGTGTGTTAACAAATTCTTAGATGCAAGATATTTTTACATGGAAGCAATGTGCTTGGACACATTTTTTTGGTTACGTCCAAACAAGTTTGGTTGAGATCGAAGCAAATTATCTCGCTGGTGGAAGCAAAGTTTTGCTGCATTGAAAACAAAATAAAATGTTACATGGGATGTATTTTTCACTAAAGCAACTGTACTAGTAGCAAAAATAATTTCTAGAAAAAATCGCTGAATAAAGTACCTCAAAAGAAGCTAGTATGAAAATAGAAGAGTTGAGATGGAAATAATGCTTCCATTGCATAGAAATAATGTTTCCGTCGATACAAAAATATTTCTATCAATTCGATAAAAAAACATGGTTCCATCACATAATAAAAGGATGCTTTTATAGATCTCTACTCCTAAAGGAGCAGTCCGTAGAGGAAAGTATCTGGTGCTCCCAGCCTTGGGGTACTCATGGTGCTCCAATGTCATTTTCTAAATGTTTCAAAAAATTCCAGAAAAAATGTGAATGTTCACAAGGAATGTCACTACAATCCCTAAAAATTTCAGATCCAAACTCAAAATGCACATTGAGAAAAAAATGTGAAATCTAGCATGAATCGTGTAAATAAAAGACAAAAGCAACATTGACACTATTCACATCTAGATTCGTATTTTTTGCTTCTCAATGTACATTTTGTGTTTCGACCTAAAATTTTTAAGGGTTGTAGTGTCATTCCTTGTCAACATTCACATTTTCTGCAATTTTTTAAAACGTTTAAATATTTTTTTTTACATTGGAGCACCGGGAGTACCCCATGGTTGGGAGCACCCAATACTTTCCCGTCATGCATTTTTTCCTAAGTTTCCCCGCGGGCTTCCTCATTCTGAACAGGACATCTGGACGCGGCGCTTTGCGAGGCCAAGTGATGGGATTTTCTTGGACATCATCTTGGCAAGGATGCTTCTTGTCGCTGACCGTTGGCTTTTCATCACCGCCACTGTCGTCATCATCATTGCTGTCGTCGTTGTCCTCCTCCTCATTTGACCATTCCTCATGATCATCATCGTTGTCCTCTTCTTCGTCCTTCGATGGCTCCTCGTCCGTCTGGTTGTCGTCTGACGACTCAGGAGGCGGCATCCCTTTCATGATCCGGATAAAATCGAGGTCTGGGCTCGACGCTAGGCTCATGTTGACCTATCATCGGGCGCCAGACTGCTGGCAGAACTGTCGTCCTCGCTATCGCTCGACATGGCTGCAGTACGTATACAAACCGAGAGAAAGCGAGAATGCAGAGTGTGTGCAAGTGTGTAGCACGGCCGGACAGGATGATGAAGATGGTGGACACTTAAGTGAGGTATGCAAAGAAGAGGAATGTCAATTGAAGTGGGGGATTGACGTATTATATAACCGCCTTGGCAAGCGGTTAGAATACTGATATAATCAACTGCAATTATTTGTACACAGTCGCTCCAAATTCCCGGGGTTGCACAGTTCTCAATGTGATAATTAGGCACAAGCAGTTTTCATACTCCCTCCGTACCGGCGACCAAGGTACCATTGTGTGCAGAGAATTGACCATTGCATGTTATGCTAAGTAGTCGGAAGTCATTGAATGCATCCAAGCCCCACGACTCCTATTGGTTGATTTCTTATTTCAGGGCAAAATACAGGGAATGAGTTTTGGGTTTATTTGGTTTTCGTAATGTGACTTATGCATAGGTACGAACGGAGTAGGACAGTTGGCAATCAATACATTGAGCTCTTCTTATTGATGAAGCCAGTAACAATAAAACAAACCTAATCATCATTGCAAACAGCGCATAGAAGATGGCTAATGCGACAATCACCACTACACATGCTAGTTCCTTCTTGTCTCTTCCTTTCATCTGTTGCCTGTGATTGATTCTTTCTTGCTTCATTGTACTGATTATACACTCCAGCCCAGCCAGTTTCTTCTTCAGCTTTACGTTATCTTCTGTGAGCTTGGTGATAACACTCCGAGCCCTGCCATGGCATTCTTCATCCAGCCAGCTAACAAAGGCACAAGCATCATATCCCTACCAATGTTAAATAGTATTCAGGATGAGCGGTGGCATTAACTCAACTAAAATGATGAACTTAGCACTGACCTGTAAGGGGCAACTGAGAAACCATCTGCCCATGTCGAATCCCTCCGTGCATACACATCATGCACACATTTCAGATTTTGGTACATCTCGGTGGCACAAAACTCGGTGTCGAACTCATGATGCGGGAGTCTGGAGTCATACTCTGGATCTGCCGGTTGATCGCTTTCCCGCGGGGGTCATTCAGGACAGTTGAGCAGGGAGCTACTTTGGACACGCTAAAAAAGATCGGGATAGATTGGAACCTGACAAGATGATTCAGATCCGTAGTACACCTACCTTATGATGACCTTAGGCAAGTGCTCGGCGGTGACCGCCGTTGTGGCGGCACTGACGAGAGCGACGATACGAGCAGGAGCAGCCGCACCGAAACCATCAGCACCACTCGTCCGCATTCCCCAATGTCAGGGCCACGCGAGGGAATTTGGGGGCTAGGTATTTGGAGGCTATTACGGATTTGGGGGAAATGGGGAAACTATGGGGATATGCTAATGGTCGGGGCTACTTATCGCACTATGTTGTATACGACACATGGATTATACAAGTCATTTGTGTTAGGTATTACAGTTTCACACACGATTTCCGCACCAAACCGTGTGAGAAGACAATGTAGGTGAGATACGGTTGGCATGACATAACCGTATGTGATGTACTACCCTGTACATATGGGGATGCAGTAATTGAGTTACAGTAATAATTAGGGTAAACAATCACTCTGCGGATACCCGTAAAAAAAATAGCCACTTTGTAGATGGAGATGGCAGCGGCGGCCGAGGCAGCGGCTACCGGATAAGAGGTCAATCCTCGGTCGGTCGGCGATGGCGGCATCATAGGAGGCCAATCCTCGGTCTTCGGCGGGAGATAGGAGGAGCTCAACCATCGAGGTCGGCGGCGGCGTGATTGGAGCACATCCATCGTGGTCAATGGCGGGATAGTGGAGCTCAAACTTTAGGCGGTTGCCCCACTAAGCTTTGCTCCTCGACCCCGCTATCTTTCTATGCTGCCGCATCGTGCTTCTCTTTCAGCTGGGTGGAGGTCACCGTGCGGCTAATTAATTAAGGTATTCTTTTCGCTGAGTCGCTTAATTAAGGTATTCAATTCATAAGGGTAGCACTGTAGTACTCTGTGTGTAAATTGATTGGCCATTAATTTTTGTCATCACACGGCTGGATAACAATATGGAGTGCCCTAAGTAATTATGAAAATAAAATCTTGTAATTTATGCACGCATATTTGGGCATCAGTTAATCTATGTATTAATGTTGTTGTTTTGTTTTTAATTACCCGTCATGTGGTGCAAGTGGAACGATCTGAATGGATGAAGGATCGAAGAAGCTCAGATTTTATCAGTGGTGTGAAAGAGTTCATCAGTTTGGCTGAAAGTACAAAGAAGAGAATTGCTAATGAGGATTACATCCTCTGTCCATGCAGTCGTTGTGCCAATACAATGTCACATGAAGTTACAGTTGTCGAGTTCCACTTAGTCACTCGGGGATTCATGGATGGATATACACGTTGGACCAGACACGGTGAAGAGCCAGTAATGGATGAATATACCCAGGGTTGTGAGATGCCAAACCCCGATCAAAGTCACATGGATATTGAATCTAACATCGGGGCTGAGGCGTCAAGCTACCAATGGAACAACAGAAAGCCAAAAAACCCACTGGCAAACCAAGACGGCGACGGAAACGACGGCGACGTAGACGACGGCGACGTAGACGACGATGACGACCTTGATATGCCAGATTTTGCTGCCATGATTGAAGATTTCCAGGGCCCAAATAAAGATATGGTTGGGTACAAGGACCTTCCATCCATTGATGCGGGCTACCAGAAAGATTTGTATCCAGGTTGCAACAAGAAATATTCCAAGTTGAGTGCCACACTGGCGCTTCTCAGATTTAAAGAAGCAAACAGTCTATCAAACAAGGGCTTCACAGAGTTGTTAGGTATTTTCAAAAAAACTCTTCCGAAATATAATGTGCTCCCCAAAAGCACGAACGAAGCGAAGAAAATTGTTTGCCCATTGGAACTTGAAGTATAGAAGATACACGCTTGTGTGAATGATTGTATATAGAACCGTGGTGAGTACAAAGATTTGCATGCATGTCCCACATGCAAGCATGCACGATACAAGCGCAGGAGAGCAAAGTACAAGTACGAATTGGACGACAAGATCAAGATAGGAATCCCATTCAAGGTTGTTTTGTACTTGCGTTTAATTCCAAGGTTGAGGCGTTTGTTTGCAAACACTAGAGAGCCAAAGAGGTTGCGGTGGCATCATGATGAGCGAACTGGGGATAAATATATGAGGCACTTGAAAGATGGGGCTCAGTTGGAATTAGTCGACAATAAGTTTGAAGACTTTGCCAAGGATCCTAGAAGTATAAGGCTCGGAGAGTGTACTGACGGGATGAATCCTTTTGGCGATATGAGCACCAAACACAGCACATGGCTGGTGCTTCTGTGCATATATAACCTTGCTCCTTGGTTGCGTATGAAGAAAAAATACATCATGATGTCAATGATTATCCAATGCCCGAAGCAACCTGGAAATGACATCGACATTTACATTCAGCTACTGGTAGAAGAACTGCTAACATTGTAGGTAAAAGAGCCTGCTGTAAGATGTTATGATGCTTACAAAAAAGAGTTTTTCGATCTACATGTGATGTTGCTGCACACCATTCAAGATATGCCGGCATTAGGCAACACATCGGGGCAGAAAACAAGGGGAGATGTAGGGTGTGTCACATGCATGGATAGGACAGTGAGCAGATTTATTCCCAACTAGCGCAAAACCGTGTATTTGCGTCATCGTAGGTTCTTACGCAAAGATCACCCATACCGAAAGATGAAAGCTGAATTTTATGGTACGATAGAGGTAGGTTTGGGCTCAAGAACTTATCCTGGGGAGTTGGTCCATAGCATGGCTAAAGAAACTAATGTTGTGCTTGGCAAGAACCACTCTTTGACGGTGAAACAAACACCTAGGGATCAAGTGTTTAAGAAGAAATCGGTTTTCTGGGAATTACCTTACTGGCAGATTCTACGTGTACGTCACTGCATCAATGTCATGCATGTAGAGAAGAACGTATGTGAAAGCATCCTTGGTACTCTGCTCAAAATTAAAGGTAAAATAAAGGATGGTGACAGTGCATGACTCGATATGCTTGGTGATCAATCAAAACGCAAGAATGAAGCAGAAGATGATAACAAATTCCTCCACGCTCACCAGAGTTACAATTTCAGTACAAAAGAAGCAACAGGGTTCTTCAACAATTTGTTGTCAGTTAATACACCCTCTTTCTACTCCTCAAACATCAGAAGTCTCGTGGATGTGAGGTCAGGAAAAATGAAGTTGGCACACATGAAGTCACATGATTGCCACGTAATGTTGACACAAATCCTCCCGGTGGCCATCAGGAATCTGATGGACACAGATATAAGAAACACACTCATTAAGCTTTGTGATTTCTTCAACAAACTATGGCAGAAAGTTGTAGATCCTGAAGAGCTGGATTATATGCAAGAGGATATTGCAAGAAAAATTATCCAGCCTAGTGAGGTTTTTCCCACCATCATTCTTTGATGTCATGGTCCATCTCACTGTGCACCTTGTCGACAATATAAAGTATTGTGGTTTGTCTTTCTTTGCAACATATATCCCTTCGAGCGGTTCATGGGAATACTGAAGCGCTATTGTCGGAACTGAAGCCATCCAGAGGCAAGCATCCTACAAGGTTATACCCTAGAGGAGGTGGTTGAGTTTTGCAACAAATACATGAAACAAAGACCTATAGGTTTGCCCCTCTCTCGCCACGAGGGAAGGCTGAAAGGTAAGCCGGTCCTTGCTTGCACGCAAAAGGCTGCACCAAGAGATTTAGCCGACAAAGCCCATTTGATGGTACTGCTTAACAGCCCAATTCTCGGTGCTTATGTTGATGAACACTTGGAGGAGATATGCCAAAGCTTATTACCAATGGTGCATCCATTAGATGTCGAGATGAAGGCGCACAATAAGGACTACGCCAGATGGCTGAAGAATCATTTTGCACATGGATCCATGGATAACATTGCTACGTGGTTTGCGTAAATGCCATCACCTACGGTGTTGATGTACCAAGTGTCTGACAAAAATGGCTACACGTTCTACACTAAGGAACGTGATGAGAAGACCTCATATCAGAACAGCTCTATTCGAATAGAATGCATGACTGTAGATGAAGCTGATACAAGGGTGTAGTATGGAACCATCAAAGAGATTTGGGAGCTTAACTATGTGAAAGTTAAGGTGGCATTAGTCAGGTGCTCATGGATCCCTCCTAGTCAGGAAAAGGTTGATGATTATAGGAAGACCTGTGTTAACAGGACAACAATTGCATATCACAAGGACCCGTTCATTCTTGCCAGCGATGCTAACCAGATTTTCTATGTGAAAGACCCCTTGCATAAGAACTACCATGTAGTGATGCATGGCAAGAGGAGGGTACTGAGCGTTGAGGATGTTGCTGATGAGGACGAATACGATGAATTTGCTGAGTTGCAAGCCAAGGGATCATGCACCATCATAACAGAGAAGCGTAAAATCAATAAAAAAACCTAAGTTCATTCGGGGTCAACCTAATGATCTCAGTTCCCCCATGTACAAGGGAATTAAACCGTAACAATAGTTTTTATGCCTATTCTGCAACTTAATTCGTTCAATTTAGAACTGTCGCGTGTACTAAATTTGAGAGTTATGCCCAGTCTTCTATTGATGTAAGAACGGTTAATATGTTGACCTTGATATGCTGTCAGCTCAGGCAATGAATTTGAACTGTTTATGATTATTATACCCTAGAGGTAGGACACTCAATTAATCTCACTCCATTATGTATGAACATAACATATGCAATCTGGTTTGCGAATAGCACATGGTTCATTCATGAAAGCCGTGTGCCGACCAAACCGCGCACGCGATGTGAGTCATGCGTTCTGATTGGCCACAACCCAAACCCCACGGATAGTACATCTGCACTGTTGGATGCACTTAGATCGAACGGTAATCCTCATCACTTTCATCAGCACATGCAGTCACGGTTGGGATTTGATTTATATGCACATACCTGAAAATGCACCAGAAAATCAAACCTGTGGTATAATGGTGATTGCGTACCATGGTAATTTTTATGAGGCCAACCCATGAAGTCACCGGCCACCGTAGTTTGAATTGACACGTCTCCTCTTGGAAACCCTGATCGTTCTTGTGAGATGTTCCGGTTTCCATGGAGCAATCATCAAAACTTGTACCAAACTTTACCAAAATTTTTCCACGGGGTCCTGAGAGCACGCCACGGTCACACACCGATTTTCATGATTTTCGGTCTCCATCTGAATTTGCTGTAATTAAAATACCAACTAGGCCTACGCCGGTGGCAGCACCTCGCAGCCGAAATGTTTGAAAATTCTCCCTGCTTCCCGGACAATGGATGAAAACTCGCAAAGCAACACACAAATGATGTGTACACCTTCTTTACTAACACCCACATACAGTTATAGTAGGGTTTTGATTTTATATACACTAAATGCAAGGTAAATACAAAAAAGTTGGTTTAAATATAGCAGACGAGACCTGAAATGAGCCAGAAAATCAAACCTAAAGTATATCGGTGATTGTTTACCATGAAAAAAATTCCAAGGCGGAACGATGAAGTCACCGACGATTGGAGTCCGAAGTGCCACGGCTCCTTTTTAAGGCTATGATCCTTCTTGTGAGATTTTTTGGTTTCCAAGGTGCGAGTATCAAAACTTGTGCCAAACTTTACCAAATTTTTTCCATGGGGTTGTGAGCCACGATGACACACCGATGTACATGATTTTTGGATTCTAAATGCATTTCCTATAATTAAAATACCAACAAGGCCTACGCCTCTGGCCACACCCTGCAGCCAAAATATTTGAATTTTTTTCTTGTTTCTCAGAGAATGAATGAAAACTCGCAAAGAGACAGACAAATGATCTTGCTAACATCCACGTGTAGTTGTGGCATGGTTTTGAGACACACACACACACACACACACACACACACACACACACATATATATATATATATAGGGAAAATGCATCCTACTACCGGGTGTAGTTACACCCATTTCTCATATACTACCATGTGGTAGTATACATACTACTTTATCATTTTTAGTATGTTCATATACTATATTTAAGATACTCCAAAGCGAGTTATGTGAAAAAATTGCATGTGAGCCCATGTTTTTATCATATTTTTGAAATACGTACATATTTATACGTAAAAATGAGTTTGCTCAAAATATAATACATACTACTTAAAAAGTAGTATATATACTACCGAAATATTTTTACATACTACATACTACGCGTAGATACACTCCGATATGATAGATACTACCTAAAACGTACAAAACAAAAGTGGGAGTAACTACACCCGGTAGTAGGAAAAATTTGTCATATATATATATATATACATATATATATACACACACATAAGCAAACATGGCCGTGCGACGCAACGGGAGTATAAAACATCATATGCCCCTAACAATTAAATATGGATCGATCAAGTCTATGTCTTATATTTTAACACTGTATCCGATAAGACCCATCTTATTCATGTTGTTGTTTATTTTCCTATCCGTCCTTGTCAATGGTGGTCGTAGTGGTCACCGAACATGGTCAATCATCTCAAGGCGATGAGCACGTCCAACGCACGACACATGTGTCGCTTAACCGTGCTAGCGCAAGAGAATGTTTAAAATCTAAAACAATCTCGTCGAGCTGGATGAACCATGCTAGAGCAAGAAAATGTTTAAAACTTTAAAAAATAATATAGTCAAGCTGAGAAAAAAATCATATCAATTTAAAGGGGTCAATCACCCTAAGGGAACTATTGAATTAGAAATAATAATAAAACTCGTATTCTTTCACTTCGCTTTCCCCTCCCCTACGAGAGAGGCAGAACCGAAGGCGACCCGTCTACCACCGTCCTCCGCCAGCGAGTCGAGGGGTTCTTCCTCTCTCCGCCGGCCGCTCTGATGGCAGCGGGAGAAGGGGGAACCTCACCGTCTCGTCGATGGCACGTAGTTAGGTTAGGGCTAGGTTTTCTTCCTTCATCCGTTTTCGTCTTGACGCTTATGGTGGTGGCGGCGTGGAAAGTCTGCTTCGGATTCGATTCCGGTGGGCCACTATGAGGCGGTCGGCGGCCAATCTGGTAGTAGGCTAGCCAATCGAGGCTGGTGCGGCGGCGGTACCGATATCGATGTGGATTTTTTTGCCTTGCCCCGCTGTCATGGTGACGCGTGCTTCGACGTCAACATGGGGGCATGGAGCTCTAGTAGGAGCGTGGTGACTCCGGATTTGCAGGTTCTCGTCGGTGGCGGCGCCTCATCGTCATTGTTCAACAAACCGACCCAAGTTGCACGTAGTTCTGATCTGGCTTATCTCCGGCGTGTTGGTCCTCCTGGACCGAGGATGGTGATTTCCCGACGTCTTTATTCCGTGCGCACAACCAAGGGTTTCCCCGGCTCTAGTAGGGAGCGGCGGAGATGGCGACAGCGGCGCGCCCTCTTCCTGCGTTGGAGGTGTGGCTAGATTGGCTCCCCATGGTATGGTTTGTAATTTCATATTTTTCTTGGGTTGCGTTGTATCATTGCTTATTTTCAATATCAATATAATCTGGTGTCCTTCTCGCAAAAAAGGTAAAATAATTAGAAATAATAAAGGGGATTTTAAGAGCTAACCCCACCATATATGGATGGCATCATCATGCACGTGCATTGAGCATATATTGTACATGTCTCAAAGTACCCCGTTTAATTACCCATTGTGTGCTCCTCTTTTATTTAATTAGCTAGCCACCAATGTAATCACTTTGCTCTCTCCCATTGAAGCCGTGTCCCTTTCCACCGGCTTAATTAAAGCAGTTATTTGTGTTTTTCATCCAAGGCCCCCTTTTTTCTTTGGTATACTTATACTTGAGGCGTCTTCCTTTTTCATTGACCGTGCATGCAAGTGCTTTTGCTCCCATCGTTTTCCCACGTTGCCCTGCTTTTCCTCTCGTTGTTTTCTCAGTCTCAGGTGCCACGTGAGTGCTAGTTTCCTAGAGATATATTAACTGGTCTAGGTAGATGTGAAAGACGGAGATGGTGGTTTTAAATACGTGAAGCCATCGATGTGACTCAGGCACAGGCAGGTATTTTAGCAACGATCACGATGGATGAAACATTGCATATGCTTCTATGGGCCAAGGCCCAGCCGGACGTAGTACAAGCATAGGGAGGCGGCGTATTTTCTGGCGGAGGGACGCATGTTTTAGTACCACCTCGGATAGAAAAAAATCTGAATTTGTTTCAGCGGTGGACGGATGAAAAACGGACCAAATTACGGGCTATTGCTTCTTACCACCGTAATTTGGTCCGTTTTTCGATATATATGCATGGTACATGCAAAAAAATAGCTCAAATATAGTAAACGAGACCTGAAATGCTCCAGAAAGTCGAACCTTAGGGTACAATGCTGATTGCTTACCGTGGAACAAAATTCGAGGCAAAACGATGAATTCACGTCTTCATTCAAACAAAAATATGTTGTTAGTTGATGTAAATGTTTTCAAATAGCACATGGTTAATTCATGAAAGCCGCGTGCCTACCAAACCGTGGCCGATGCCCCCCTGCTGCGCGCGCGATGTGAGTCATGCGTTCTGATTTGCCAGAACCCAAACCCCATGGATCATACGTCTACACCGTTGGATGCACCCAAATTGAATGGCAATCCTCATCCCTTTCATCAGCATATGTAGTCGCGGTTGAGATTTGATTTATCTGCACATGATGCATGTTAAATTCAAAACATGTCTTAAATGTAGCAAACAAGACCTGAAAATGCGCCAGAAAATCAAACATGTGGTATAATGGTGATTGTGTACCGTAGTAATTTTTATGAGGCCAAACCATGAAGTCACCGGCCAAGGGAGTTTGAATTGACACGTCTCCTTTTAGAAACTCTGATCCTTCTTGTGAGATGCTTCGGTTTCCAACGAGCGATCACGAAAATTTGTGCCAAACTTTTTTCCACGCGGTTCTGAGAGCACGCCACAGTCACACACCGATTTTCAAACGGTAAATGCAAAAAATAGCCCAAATATAGCAAACGGGACCTGAAATGCACCAGAAAATCGAACCTTAGGGTACAATGCTGATTGGTTACCATGGAATTTTTTTTGAGGCAAAACGATGAATTCACATCTTCATTCAAATGAAAATATGATGTTAGTCGATGTAAATATTTTCAAATAGCATATGGTTCATTTACGAAAACCGTGTGCCTACCAAACCGTGGGCGATGGCCCCTGCTGTGCACGCGATGTGAATCATGTGTTCTTATTGGCCAGAACCCAAACCTCACAGATCGTATGTCTACACTGTTGGATGCACCCAGATCGAACGACAATCCTCATCCCTTTCGTCGGCACATGCAGTCGCGTTTGGGATTTGATTTATATGCACATAATGCATGTTAAATTGAATAAATGTCTTAAATATAGCAAACGAGACCTGAAAATGCGACAGAAAATCAAACCTATGGTGTAACTAGTCATCAACCCGTGCAGCTGCACGGGCTAGCGACTTGAGTCCAAAAACTTGGTGTTTAATATACTTTGGAAAAATAATAAACATCGAATAGCATTTATAATTTCTAATTATAATTGTACTTTTTAAAATCACGGTCTCATTGTTTAGCCATTCAACGAATGCACAACCATAATTAGTGCCAGTGCATAAATTGATGTATGTCCAGTACAAAATGGTGCCTAATTCATGGTAGTAATTCAATAGAATATAAAAAACAATCTATGACGAAAAATAATATAAAAATTATTGGAAAAAATGATACATGTTGAAAAATAGAAAGGTATGAATTGATTGATATTTTGGTAAAACAACATAATTTTTGCAGCTGTAAATTTTGTCTCAGCTTACCTTTATCAATATGAGATAATTGGAATTGTTTTTTGTTGAGCGGTAATTAAAAAATATAGTTATGTCCTTTCCGAGTAGGTTAAGTCAGTACTCTTCTCCTAGAGCATGAAGTATTATAAATGGTTGTGAGTGTACATTCTTTAGTCAATATAAAAATTCTTATCCATTAGTAAATTCTTATCCGCAAAAAAAAACTTTCTTTTTTTTGCGGGTGTTTCCTATAACTCTTTGTTTTTTTAGGTCCATATTAAATCTTTTTTGGCATGGTAGTCCGAGTTAACTTTATAGTTTGTGAAAAAAAACTCTTATGTATTTTTTTAAGAACACAGTACGTATCACTTGTACGCATGCATCATGTATTATGACTGAATCTTGTACATATACGCATGCAGATCCCCAACTCATCTTTGGATAAGCAGCTCCTATAAACACGTAAAATATTTGCAAATAAATAGATCACATGCATCAGATTTGTTATACGGTTCCATATTGCTAACACTCTAAAGTATCGCAAGCAGGCAGGCAGGCTGCTTGATTGATTTTATCTAGGTGCAGTACATACGTACGTACATACGTCTTCAGCTGTGTAGGCGTACGTACATGATCTCGGCTTCGGCCGGCTACGATCGGATCGATCTCGGCGGAACGTCTTGGCGACTTCTCTGAACAAAACGAACAGGAGATACATCGATGGATTGCCTATGTGCTAGCTTCCTTATGTTAGCTTGCACTTGTACGTGTATAGCTCCTAGGGTGAATTGATCTAAAACCAACATGTGCATGCATCAAATATCTGTTTACCTGAAACTTACGATGTGCACCAAAGATGTTGGCTAGGAAACGTGTTGGTATGGGGGTCTTCTTTTTATTGCTTTTACTTGGTGGCTGACCGTAACATGTCTAGGACATGTTTTTTTTCTTTTGACTTGCGGATGGACTCGTTTCTATTGCGTAACATCACAGGACTCTTATGTGAAACATCTAGATTTCTTTTAATCCTAGTCATATATTAAACAATCCTACGGTTATTATTGTTGTTTCTCTAGAATTAACGTGGAGCCTCGAATGGTGCTTTCAATTAGTAAATATAAGATGATGATTGCGTACCGTGGTAATTTTTATGTGGCCAAACCATGAAGTCACCGGCCACTGGAGTTTGAATTCACACGTCTCCTTTTGAAAACCCTGATCCGGCTACGATCGTGAGATGCTTCGGTTTCCAAGGAGCGGTCATCGAAACTTGTGCCAAACTTTACCAAATTTTTTCCACGGGGTCCTGAGGGCACGCCACGATCACACACCGATTTTCATGATTTTTGGACTCCATATGAATTTTCTATAATTAAAATACCAACTAGGCCTACGCCGGTGGCCGCACCTCGCATCCGAAATGCTTGAAAATTCTCCCCGCTTCTCGGACAATGGATGAAAACTCGCAAAGCGACACACAAATGATTTGTACATCTTCTTTGCTAAGACGCACATGCAGTTATAGTAGGGTTTTCATTTTATATGCACTAAATGCAAGGTAAATGCAAAAAATGGCTTGAATATAGCAGACGAGACCTGAAATGGGCTAGAAAATCAAACCTAGGGCATATCGATGATTGTTTAATAAAATTCCATGGCGGAACGATGAAGTCACCGACAATTGGAATCAGAAGTGCCGCGTCTCCTTTTTGAGACTATGATTCTTCTTGCGAGATTCTTCGGTTTCCAAGGTGCGAGCATCAAAATTTGTGACAAACTTTACCAGAATTTTTCCATGGGGTCGTGAGACACTAGTAGAAAACAGGGCTTTGGTTGAGGTAGGATAAGGGCATTAATCCCGGTTCACTCACGAACCGGGACCAAAGGTGGCATTAGTCCCGGTTCGTGAGGCGCAGGCATCAGTCCCGGTTCGAATGGGACCTTTAGTCCCGGTTGGAGACACCAACCGGGACTAAAGGGTCTGTGACCGGCCTCGAACGGTGCCAGCCCCTTTAGTCCCGGTTGGTATCTCCAACCGGGACTAAAGCCCCCCCCCCCTTTGTTAATCCCCTTTACCACATTAATGTTAGAAAAATCATAACTAAATCATTGTAATTCAGAAAAATACAAATAATATATCAAAATTTGCAGAAAAAAATTTTGTCCGATGAAACAAAAAGTTATTCGTTTTGACAAATTTTTAAAATCGCCAAATTCCAAAGGGAAAATAGAGTTTTTGGACGTTTTAGACGTTTTTAGGGTTTAGGGCTAGGGTTTAGATTTCTAAGTTTAGGGTTATGTTTTAGAATTTGACCCTTTAATATTTACTGTTTAGAATAGAGTTTCGGACGTTTTAAGTCCCGGGTTTAGGGTTTTCAGAGTTCATTTGTAGTGCTTTTCAATTTCAGGATAATTTAGCTCAAAAAATCATTAAATGCATGAAA
Source organism: Thinopyrum elongatum (assembly GCA_011799875.1). Lineage (NCBI taxonomy): Eukaryota > Viridiplantae > Streptophyta > Magnoliopsida > Poales > Poaceae > Thinopyrum > Thinopyrum elongatum. The sequence goes on along the minus strand of CM022303.1, from coordinate 600,097,564 downwards.
AAATAGCAAATAAAGTCAAAAAAGGTTGAAATTTAAGGATGTGGCTTTGAATGGTTCATATTGAACACACAAAAATTCTGGAGTTGAAATAAGATTAAAAAAATGAAATGTCTTTGTAACAGCTGAGTTTTCGTCTGAAACCCTATTACTTCGAAAGAGATGGTCCAGTTTGTACACAAAGTGGATCCAGTTTTTGCCATAACCCTCTCAACTTTTTAGCACAAGCTATTTGGGTGAAATGATGATACCATGCCAAGTTTCAACCTTTTCAGAGTTCATTTGTAGTGCTTTTCAATTTCGGGGTAATTTAGCTCAAAAAATCATTAAATACATGAAAAATAGCAAATGAAGTCAGAAATGATTGAAATTTGAGAATGTGGCTTTGAATTGTTCATATTGAACACACAAAAATTCTTCAGTTAATATAAGTTAAAAAAAATGAAATGTGGTCAAACTCTAGTCAAACAGTGGTCAAACTACTAAATAATTATTGTTTTTTAGAATAATAGTTTCAAACTCAAACGGTGACGTGGGGTGGGGGGGGGGGGGGGGGGTGACACCATGGTCACATTTTTCTGATAATAATGGATATATTATTTGTCGAATTTCAATTTACAGATTTAAAGATATTAATTATGCCATATTAAATGAATAAACGGCATAATAATAATAATATTACTTATTTTATTTTCATTGAATTCATATTATTATTACTTTATTTTATTTTGAACTTTTTGTATTATTTTGGATTTTTTGATTTTTGAGAATTTTTAATATTTTTGAAATTTTTTCATTTTTTGAAGTATTTTTTAGTTTTTAAATTAATCATTGTTGTTTGTTAATCATTGTTGTTTATTTTAATAATTGTTTGGAATTCAAAAAATTAAATCATGTCACATCAAGACCTAAGGGTTAACAGGATTGATAGCTTACTATTGTTAGGAAAACAACAAGTGCAGACTTGGAAACTAGGGGGAATAGAACCTGAAAGTTAAGCGTGCTCGGGCTGGAGTAGTGAGAGGATGGGTGACCGGCCGGGAAGTTAGACGATTTGGAATGAGTGCTGATTAGAGATTAGAGATTAAATTCTGAAGTATTGAGGAGGGGTGATTAGAGATTAAATTGTCAAATAATTCAAAGATTTGAAAATCAGAAAAAAAATAAAAACAAAAAAAAATTTGAATTTTTTTTTTAATTTTTTTTTAAAAAAAATTCCTTACCAACCGGGACTAAAGGCTTCCAGCCCCCGCCCAGCCAGCGGCCACGTGGAGGGCCTTTAGTCCCGGTTCGTAACAGAACCGGGACTAAAGGGGGGGACCTTTAGTCCCGGTTCCAGAACCGGGACTAAAGGCCCTCTGGAACCGGGACTAAAGGCCCTTTTTCTACTAGTGAGAGCATGCCATCGTGACACACCGATTTACGTGATTTTTGGACTCTATATGCATTTTCTGTAATTAAAATACCAACAAGGGCTATGCCTCTGGCCGCATCCTGCGTCCGAAATGTTTGAATTTTTTTCCCGTTTCTCGGACAATGAATGAAAACTCGAAAATAACCCAAATTTAGCAAACGAGACCTGAAATGCACCAGAAAATCGAACCTTATGGTACAATGCTGATTGCTTACCGTGGAAAAGAAATTCGAGGCGAAACGATGAATTCACGTCTTCATTCAAACGAAAATATGTAGTTAGTCTATGTAAATGTTTTCAAATAGCACATGGTTCATTCACGAAAGCCGTGTGCCTACCAAACCATGGCCGATGCCCCCTGCTGCGCACGCGATGTGAGTCATGCGTTCTGATTGGCTAGAACCCAAATCGCACGGATCGTATGTCTGCACCGTTGGATGCACCCAGATCGAACAGTAATCCTCATCCCTTTTCATCGGCACATGCAGTCGCGGTTGGGATTTCATTTATATGCAAATAATGCATGTTAAATTCAAAAGGTCTTAAATATAGCAAACGAGACCAAAAAATGCGCCAGACAATGAAGTCACCGACCATTGGAGTTTGAATTGACGTGTCTCCTTTTGGAAACCCTGATCCTTCTTCTGAGTTGCTCCAGTTTCCAAGGAGCGATCATCAAAACTTGTGCCAAACTTTACCAAAAATTTTCCACGGGGTCCTGAGGGCACGCCACGATCACACACCGATTTTCATGATTTTTGGACTCCATATGAATTTTCTATAATTAAAATACCAACTAGGCCTACGCCGGTGGCCGAACCTCGCATCCGAAATGCTTGAAAATTCTCCCCGCTTCCCGGACAATGGATGAAAACTCGCAAAGCGACACACAAATGATTTGTACACCTTCTTTGCTTACACCCACTTTCAGTTATAGCAGGGTTTGGATTTTATCTGCACTAAATGCAAGGTAAATGCAAAAAAATGGCATAAATATAGAAGACGAGACCTGAATTGGGCCAGAAAATCAAACCTAGGGTATATCAGTGATTGTTTACCATGACAAAAATCCCGAGGCGGAATGATGAAGTCACCGATGATTGGAGTCCGAAGTGCCGCATCTCTTTTTTGAGACTATGATCCTTCTTGTGAGATTCTTCGGTTTCCAAGGTGCGAGCTCAAAACTTGTGCGAAACTTTACCAATTTTTTTCCATAGGGTCGTGAGAGTACGCCACAGTGACACACCGATTTACGTGATTTTCGAACTCTATATGCATTTCCTGTAATTAAAATACCAACAAGGCCTACGCCTCTGGCCACACCCTGCGGCCGAAATGTTTGAATTTTTTTCCCGTTTGTTAGATAAATGATCTTGCTAACACGCACAGGTAGTTGTGGCACAGTTTATATATATATATATATATATATATATATATATATATATATATATATATATATATATATATATATATGGAAAATGCATCCTACTACCGGGTGTAGCTACACCCATTTCTCATATGCTACCATGTGGTAGTATATACTCTACTTTATTATTTTTAGTATGTTCATATACTATATTTAAGATACTCCAAAGTGAGTTATATGAAAAAATTGCAAATGAGCTCATAATTTTATTGTATTTGTGAAATACGTACATATTTGTACGTGAAATGGAGCATGCACAAAATATGATACATACTACCAAAAGAATAGTATATAACTATCTAAACATTCTTATATACTACATAATTCGCGTACATACTCTTCGATATGATAGATACTACCTAGAATGTATGAAACAGAAGTGGGAGTAACTACACCCGGTATATATATATATATATATATATATATATAGGACAACACTATTATGATAATGGTATTAGAATAGTTATTCTGATCATAATCAACCCTCTATATAGGGCGCCATGGGGTATTCCCGACCTCTCGAAACCGCCCGGACTTACCGATCCCTCGACCCCACGCCGCGCCCCCGCGCACCTCACCCATCCCGCGCCCCCGCGCACCTCACCCATCCCGCGCGCCGCCGCCCCAGGCAACCACGCAAGTCGCCACCGCCGGCAACTCCAGGCAGCACCGCCTCCGGCAACTCCCACGCGCCACCGCGAGATGGATCTCGTCTCTGCGCGTCGAATCCCGCTGCTATGCCTCGAATCCTGGTGGCCCCCTCCCACCCCCTCCCCGATTTCATCTCCCCTTGATCCTGCGTTCTTGCCCGTCGACGGGATCGAGCAAGCGCCGCCGGTCCTTGCACTCCACCATGCTCGTGTGTGGCTAGGCTACCTGCAGCGCGAGCCCCTGGCCAAACCCCACCTGCCGCCGCTGGCCGTCCCAAGCGCATCCGGTGGCGCCGTCCCCTGCGCGTCGTAGTCCAGCTACTGTCATTGGCCGCCACAGGATGTTGCTCTGGCCACTGCCTCAGCAGTCCAAGTGCCCCACCCGGGTCCGTCCGAGTTCCTCTCCCCGTGCTTCTTCATGCCAGAGCAGCGTCAGAGTGGCCTGGCTGTCGCTTGCCTCTGCGCTACACGTCAGTTCAACCCGAGCTCGTGGGCAAGTCCACTGACGGCCGCCGCAGCCCCGCGCCTCCGCAGTATGCAGCCGGCAAGGCCCTCCAGCGTGCGTAACTTTCAATGCTACCTCGTGTGCGTGTAAACTGCAGCAGCTGCTCTCATCTCTCAAAAGAAATGAAAAAGTGGTCAATGCCCCACGCGCCACACCCCATCTTCAGTTAGCTAGCGCCGTCCTGCGCTGCACCTTAGCGCCGGCTCGACCAACCCCATGGAGCAGCTTGCGAACTCCTATGCCGCCCCAACCCAGCCAACTTCCCTCCTGCTCCATCCTCCCGAGTGGCAGCCAGGCCACTCTGACGCTGCTCCTCCTCGTTGCGCACAGAGTTGTAGTTAGCAGGGGACATACAGAGGTGCTACGGGAGTGATGAGTGAGCCTACATTTTTCTATTCACCTTTGCTCCAATCATCGTCCAACTCCATAGTACTATGTGTGAAGATTAGTGTAGCTCACGTAGCTGAAAAAGAAGTGGTATGTGTGGCTAGAAGATGTTTGTATTTATCTCCCAAAGTAGAAAGCAATGTCTGGCAGTCCCATCTCTTGTTGTTTCTAAATTCTGAGTTTTTGTTCTGCTTTCCTCACTCGTTGATAAAAATGAACTGAACCTTAGGGGGCTCCATGTTGTGGTCGTTACTAGTTTCTAAATTTTTGAATTTTTGTTCTGCATTCTTCACTCATTGATATAGCTGAACTGAACCTACAGGGGCTCCATGTTGTGGTGGTTACTAGCACACGAAGGTGCTTGTGTTAATGCCTATAAGATAATATTAATAGAACGTCAAGTATGTTAATTGTAACAAAGCACATTTACAAAATTTTCACTTTTAAAAATTTGTTTGTGCAATGGTCAAAATGAAATGTTCGAGAAGGTCAAGTATGTTAATTGTAATAGAACATATTGTAATACAAAAATTCAATGTTTTTTTAACACAGTACAAATGCAAGTGCTCATATATATGCGCATATAAAATAAACCAAGAATTTTTCTCGTTTCTAAAAACATATAGGTTCAAATTAAAATAAAGGTATAGTCCGAAGTTAAAAAAATTGAAATTATCTTTTCAAAATAAATAAAAAGCTAGAAGTAATATAGCATTTGATTTAAAAGTATGAAGTCCAATTTTTTTTAAAACTGTTTCATGCTTATTTAAAAACCAAATTTTTTCTAAGAATAAAAATAAGAAGTTCAAATTAAAATAACAGAGAAGGTCGAAGTTTAGAAAAAACTCAGATTTTTTCTCATTACTAAAGAACAAAATGAAGAAGTTCTAATTGAAATAAAGGAACAACTAAAAAAGTTTAAATATATTTCCTTTTTTTTAAATTTGAAGTTCAAACTAAAATAATTAAAAAATTCTCTCATTCCATATCAAATTTGAAACAAAATGACACGAAAAAGTTTCTCCTATTCAACAACTTTCCAGGGTTATATCGTATGCTCTATTTCAAAATAAACGGTTAAAAAATCCGTGTATGTTGTTCAAAACAAAATTTTAACTGTATAAGATAAAGTTGCATCTTTTCAATAGGTTTCTAAAAAGGTATATCATTTGTGTAACTCCAAATGAATGGGTGTGAAATTACGAACAAAAATATGTGACATAAGTTCAAAGTGAAAACAGCGGGAAGTTCAACTACTCCACAGAATGCATTTCAGATGAGAATAAAAAAGTTAGAGCGGTTCGATGTCTATAAAAAACTCAGATTTTTTTATGTTACTGAAGCGAAAACAGAGAGAAGTTCAAATTGATAACAGCCGGAAGTTCACGTACTGCATGGTGTGTGTTTTATACAGGAAAAAAAGAACAAAAAACCAAAGTCTAAATTTTTCGTTGGTAGAAGTTCGTGTGCTCTGCCCTCGGAAGTTCAAAATTCTAGAGAGAGAGGTTCAGCGTGAGTTTCATGTTCAAAAAACACAAAAAAATTGGTGTATGTTGTTCGAGCAAAAGTTTAGCCGTATTAGAAAAAAGTTGAGTCTTCTCAACAAGTTTTAACAGATAGATCATTTGTGTAACTCCATCGAACAGGGTGAGTAAGTACGAACAAAAATACGCGACCAAAGTTCAAGGTGAAAACCACGAGCAGTTCAACTACTACACGAAATGCATTTTAGGTGAGAATAAAACAAATAAAAAACTAAAAGCGTAAAGGGTTGTTGCAAGAAGTTCATGTGCTCCTCCCCGCATCGTTCAAAATTTCTACAACGAATTTGAATCAAATGTCTACATGAAAAAGTTGCTCCTATTCAAAAGCTTTCCAATGGTATATTATATGCTACATTTCGATGAACAGTTTAAAAGTTTCATGTATACCAATTAAAACACGTTTTTATGTATTGAAAAAATTCTTTTGAACCGTCGCGAGCATGAAAAACTCATCAGCACGGGGAAGTTGCGTGTTTTCAACAGCTTTCCATCGGTATATGATTTGCTCAATTCCGGTAAGTAGTTGGGAAGTTACGGGCAAAAAACAACACGTGAAAAACAGAGTGAAGTTCAAACAAAACTGCTTCAGAAGTTCAACCTCTTCACGTAGTGCATTTTCGGAGACTCTGTTTTTGCGACGAAGGCAGAACGCATGATCTCAGAAGTTCAAATTGATAACTGCCAAAAGTTCACGTACTACACGGTGTGCATTTTGAATTAAAATAAGAATGAAAAAGCGCAGGCTAAAAGTTTTGTTGCTAGAAGTTCAAGTGCTCGGCCCGAGAAAGTTCAAAAATTCTTGTGAGGGAGGTTGAAAAAAATACATGACAGAAGTTCAAGGTGAAAACAGCGGGAAGTTCAACTACTACACGGAATGTGTTTCAGATAAGCAAATAAGAATAGAAAATAGAAAGCTTAAAAAGGTTTGTTGCAAGAAGTTCACGTACTCCTCCTAGCATAGTTAAAAATTCATGTGCGAGACGTCCGTCGTTCATTTACATGTTGAAAAAAGGCAAAAAACAATGTTGTCTTGCCATTTTAAAAACTGCTCTCAAACGGAAACGAATTTGTCACACCTGTCTACAAGAAAAACTTGCTGCTATTCATAAGCTTTCCAACGATATATTATGTTCTACATTTCGATGAACGGTTTAAAATTTTCATGTATACCGTTTAAAACACGTTTTTATGTATTCAAAAAATTCTCTTGAACCATCGCGAGTATGAAAAACTGATCAACACGGGAAAGTTTTTTGTTTTCAACAGCTTTCCATCAGTACATCATTTGCTCAATTCGGGTAAGTGGTTTGAGAGTTACGGGCAAAAAACAGCATGTCAAAAACAGAGTGAAGTTCAAAAAGAACTGCCACAGAAGTTCAAGTACTTCACGCAGTGCATTTCCTTTTGCGATGAAGGCAGAAATCATGATCTCGTCATTTTCTAAATTACTTGAAAACGGTCGGGAATTAGAGAAAACTTTACATACAAAAAAGTTTCGCATTTTCGATAGCTATCCAACGATATATTATTTGCCCCATTCCGACAAAGTTTGCAAAAATTAAAGCATAAAAATGTTTTTAACCATTTTCAAAATTGACTTAAAACCGTAAGGAATTGGAAGAAAAATTATATACCAAAAAGTTTCGCATTTCTTCAAGCTTTCCAACGCCATATCATTTGCTGCATTCGATGTATGGTTAAAAAATGAACTCAAAAATACGAACTCGGTGGAACTTGGACCGTTTTCTAAATTACTCTTAAGGTGTTAAAAATTAGAAAAAACTTTGTACAAGAAAAAGAAGCGCATTTTCATAAGCTTTCCAACGCCATATCATTTGCCTCAATTGGATTAACCGTTTAGAAATGGCGTCGAAAATACGAACTCTGCTGTTCAGTTTGCGAAATTCTACGATTTTTCAAATTACTCTTTAACCATAGGGAAATAGAGAAAACTTTCTACATGCGGAAGGAGCGGATTTGCAGCAGCTTTTCAACGCCATATTATTTGTCTCATTCCGATAAACGGTTTAGAAATGGGATTGAAAATACGATTCACGTTTTTTGTATGAAGAGAAAACGGTTTTCAAAACTGCTCTTAAACCGCTTAGATTTTGCCAAAAATTTAACCTGGGACATGATACTCGTGGCCATAGCTTTCCAACGATATATCGCAAGCCCCATTTGGGCAATGTTTGCGGAAGTTCAACCTAGCATTGGGGAAAGTTCAACTACTACTGCTGGGACAGGTCAGGTAGTTATCAGAATATTATTCTCTTCCCGTGATCAGAATAGTGTACATATATATATACATACATATATACATAAACACTATTCTGATCACGGGATCATAATATTATTCTGATCACAACCTGAACTTCCCTCTGTAAGAACCTGACCTTCGGGCTATCTTCGCAACCGTGTCTCCCCGCGCGAATTATTCTGGTCAGTCGTGTTCTATGTGATGTAAGTGTAATCTGCAAACTGTTTTTAGCAACTAAATGCCCGTTTTCAATAGGAGTCCCGCTCATTTGCGGATTTTGCTCTCGGGTCGTGATGAACATGCTTATGTTGCAATTTTACTGCCTGAGTTGTTCGACCTGAATTTCCCTTGGTGAGAGGTTGAACTTCCGCCAACATTGCCCAAATGGGGCTTGCGATATACCGTTGAAAAGTTATGGACACGAGTATCATGACCCAAGTTAAATTTTTGGCAAAATGTAAACGGTTTAAGAGCAGTTTTGAAAACCGTTTTTTCTTCATACAAAAAACGTGAATCGTATTTTCGATCACATTTCTAAACCGTTTATCAGAATGAGGCAAACAATATGGCGTTGGAAAGCTGCTTCAAACCCGCTCCTTCCACATGTTTAAAGTTTTCTCTAATTCCCTATGGTTAAAGAGTAATTTGGAAAATCATAAAATTTCGCAAACCGAACAGCCGAGTTCGTATTTTCGATGCCATTTCTAAATGGCTAATCCAATTGCGGCAAATAATATGGCGTTGGAAAGCTTATGAAAATGCGCTACTTTTTCGTGTTGAAAGTTTTTTCTAATTTTGAACGGTTTAAAAGTAATTTAAAAAACGGTTCAAATTCCACTGAGTTTGTATTTTCAATTTATTTTTTTAACCGTACGTCCGAATGCATCAAATGATATGGCGTTGGAAAGTTTGAGGAAATGCGATACTTTTTGGTATATATTGTTTCTCCCAATTCCTTACGGTTTTAAGTCAATTTTGAAAATGGCTAAAAACGTTTTTTCGCCGTAATTTTTACAAACTTTATCGGAATGGGGCAAATAATATACCGTTGAAAAGCTAAAAAAAATGTGAAACTTTTTCGTGTTGATGGTTTTCTCTGATTCCTAGCTGTTTTCAAATAATTTTGAAAACGGCGAGATCATTCGTTTTGCCTTTATCGCGAAACAGATTCTTTGAAAATGCACCGCGTGAAGAACTTGAACTTCTCGGCATGTCTACTTGAACTTCACTCTGTTTTTCACGTGCTTTTTTTGCTCTAGCTCTCCATCCACTCACCCGAATTGAGCAAGTGATATACCGATGGAAAGCTGCTGTAAACATGCAACTTTCTCGTATTGATCATTTTTTCATAATCACGACGGTTTTAAAAGTTTTTCATTTGAAATTCATTCAGTGCAGTAGCTGAACTTCCAGCTGTTTTCACGTTGAACTTCTATGACGTATTTTCGTTTGTAATTTTCTCATCCATTCGTCAGTGTTACATAAATGATAATCCTTTTGTAGAAACCTCTCTCACAATAATTTTTTTAACTTTCTCCGACCGAGGACTTGAACTTATCAACAAAAAATTTGGACCTTGCCTTTTAATTCATTTTTCTCATATTAAACACACACCATGTAGTACATGAACTTTTTCCATTTTTATAATTTGAATTTTTTGTTTCCTTTTTGAAATCAAATTGCTCCAAAATAATAACTAAACTTCTTTGTGGATTGAGAGAATTATTTTCAAACGCAATTTTTTTCCTTTTTTGTGTATTCGAACATGGAAATACAAGGTGAACCTCTCTCGCAAGAATTTTTTGAACTTCCACGGACAGAGCACTTGAACTTCTTTCAACAAACCTTTTAAGCTTTTATTTTTTATACTTTTATTCTCACCTGAAATGCATTCCTTGCAGTACTTGAACTTCTCGTTGTTTTCATTATGAACTTCTGTCACAATTTTGTGTAGACGTCGAATTACACGCAATTGAAGGTGGGACGTCATTTTTTGCCATTTTAAAACATGTAATTGGAGGGCGGACGTCCCGCAATATAAATTCTGAACCGTGCACAGAGGTGCACGTGAACTTTTTGCAACAAATCTGAGTTTTTTATATACTTTCAACTTCTCTGTTATTTTAATTTGAACTTCTTAGTCATATTCTTAGAAAGGAAATATGTTTTTAAATAAGCATCAAACATTTTTTTTGTAAATTGAACTTCATAGTTTTATTTTTCTTAGAAACGGAAATAATTTGTGTTTCCCGATACATCAAACTACTCCTTTATTTTAATTTGAACTTCATCATTTTATTCTTTAGTAACAAGGAAAATCTAAGTTTTTTACCAAACTCGAACTGCACTATTTTTTAAATTTGGACTTCTTGGTTTATTTCTAATAGTAATGAGAAAATCCTAGTTTTGTAATATATATTGAACTGATTCATTAATTGAATTTTAACTTCTAGATATTTTTAGTTTAGAAATGGTGAAAATCTTTTTAATGAATTTTTGAACTGTTGTATTTTTAAAATTTGAACTTCTAGTTTTTTATTTTTCAAAATGTAAATGAACGACGGACGTCTCGCACATGAATTTTGAACTATGCTAGGAAGGAGCACGTGAACTTCTTGCTATAAACCTATTTAAGCCTTTTGTTTTCTATTCTTATTTTCTTATCTAAAACGCATTCCGTGTAGTAGTTGAACTCCCCGCTGTTTTCACCTTGAACTTCTGTCACGTATTTTTGTTCAACCTCTCTCAGAAGAATTTTTGAACTTTCTCGGGCCGAGCACTTGAACTTCTAGCAACAAAACTTTTAGCCTTTGCTTTTTCATTCTTTTTTTAATACAAAATGCACACCGTGTAGGAAGTGAACTTCTGGCATTTATCTATCTGAACTTCTGAGATCATGCGTTATGCCTTCGTCGCAAAAACAGAGTCTCCGAAAATGCACTGCGTGAAGAGGTTGAACTTCTGGAGCAGTTCTGTTTGAACTTCACTTTGTTTTTTCACGTGCTGTTTTTTGCCCGTAGTTTCCCAACCACTTACCCGGAATTGAGCAAATGATATACCGATGGAAAGATGTTGAAAACACGCAACTTTCCCGCTCCATTATTTAAATTTGAACTTCTAGTTTTCTAAGAAACGGGAATTTTTTAAAAAACTTTTTTAGTTGTTCCTTTTATTCTAATTTGAACTTCTAGTTTTTTATAACGGAGATTTTTTTTTATATAAATTCTTTTGAAATGTTCTTCTTTTTAATTTGGACTTCTCTGATTTTTTACAAACATTAAAAATCCATTTTTTATAAAGGTTTTTGCAGTACTTTCTTATTTGAACTTCTTGCTCAATTTTTTTTTGAACTTATTGCTCTGGCCGGTCTCCATTTTCCTCGTACTAATGCTCATGTGCACAGCGTGCGCGCGCACACAAAAGAATTATAGGCAGCCACACACTGATGCTGCTGGACACCTACTATTGCTTTTTTCCTTCATTTAATATACACATTGAACCATATAGGCTGTCAGGATGAACTTCTGTCTTCCTGCTCCAGAGAAAAGTGGTGCATCAGTGAATAATGTAAACTACTAGGCGTCATGATGCCCCAAAATATTGGATACAGAATTTTGACAACAATTGCTCGACATAATAGGAAGGGCTGCTCTTTTTAAATGAAACTGATGAGATTTTTCATTTTGCAATCAGGTGGTGTCACCGATAAGGACACCGCTGCCTGCACCAGGATCCTCTCGGATGACGGAAATTGAAGAAGAGACATCAGCTGTAGAAGTTTACCTATCTGATTCATGACTACAAGACAACAAGTTGATGTCCATCAGCACAAGAGCAGCAGGTTGGCGATACAACAATGAACGGCATGGGCCTGCATCATTGGACGACCAATGGTGGCAAAGGTGAACGGCCTGGGATTTGCACATCTCGTAGAAAAGGTTAGACAAATACACAAAAACAAGTTCGCGCAATCCAGATAACATGGAAATCATGACCAAAAAATCTATTTTCCTCAACCATCCTCACATAGAAGAAGCAAGAACGAAAAATTGGATCAAGGAAGGGGCAAACAGAGTTTGCGATTGCAATCAAAATTGAAACTAGCAAATTTAGGGGCTCGTCCTAGTTGTGGTCGGAGGCTCGTTGGCCTTCTGCAGTGCTCCATCGAGGAAGCTGCCGGTCTCCTTCAGCTGTGAGTCAGGGAGAACCACCCCCGGTGACTGGACCATGGCGACGCATCCTGGCGGAGGCGCTTGGCCGACATCGAGGGATAGCACTGGGAAGGGGAGGAGTGCTGGGGCGGCGACTGATTTGCGTCGGGTGGCGGCCTGACGGTTCAATATTTATTATAAAATTTGAACTTCGAGAGTTAACATTTCTCTAGTTGACGCTTTTGTTTTCTTCTTGGATTATAAAAATCGCACTACTCTGTTAATTTAATTTGAACTTCTTAGTGTATTCTTTATTAGCAGGGAATTTCAAGTTTTTGTAATCAACATTGGCATTTTTTTGTACACCCATAACATTTTTTTGAACTCTCCAATTTATTGAATTTGAACTTCGATAGTTAACATTTCTCTAGTTGATGCTTTTGTTTTCTTCTTGGATTATAAAAATCGCACTACTCTGTTAATTTAATTTGAATTTCTTAGTATATTCTTTATTAGCGGGGAATTTCAAGTTTTTGTAATCAACATTGTACCGCTCCTTTTTTTTGCTTTTGAACTTCTTATATGATTGATGATTCCCATGCGAACTACAGAAAGAAAGTGATTGAAAAAGACTACAAAAACGTTTCTTAGAACTTTGTCCTTGTCTCTTCACTTCAACTATGCACTAATGATACTACACATATTCCACTTGAATGGCTACCTGTTGGCTGCAAGTTTTTAGAACTTCTCAAACAACCATTCATTCAAGAGTTACTGGTTTGCTCAAACATATGTAACACCCAGTTAAAAAAACGTATATAACACCCAACATTTGTTGGAGCAGTCTAAAACTCAGAATTTCTTCCGGACATCATATGTTGATGGCAAGTTAAATAGTGTGCAAGGCCACTGTTGAGTTATGTTGGCTATAATATGCATAGGAGCATTTTCGCAAGAACCCATAAAAACTGTATTTTACACCAGTACCTAGGATAGATAATGAGACGTTGAACATCTTCCAGCAGAAAATTCAGCATGTTCAGGAATCCATTCAATAGCTTTTCATCAATATATATATATATATATATATATATATATATATATATATATATATATATTTGACAAAAAGAGATCCCTCTCAGATTTCATTTATCCGAAACCAAGTGCCTTTTACAACAACTCCTAAATTTTCATCAACATATACACTCTATGCTGCCCCCTTAAGATAGTAAAAGTCTGGCCATGATCATGAGCACTTCACTTGCATCCACCCAGACTCAAAACTGTGTCTTTACACCCTCTGCATCTCGCCTCAGATCGCTGCACATGTACGTACATTGTTTCCATGTTCTTTTATGCCTCTAAAGTTACCCGCTCACTCACTCACTCACTCAGGAACAACAAAAAGAACACCACGTTCTGGAATAGCGACCATGTTCCTCATCAAAGGCGACACCCCTGCTCCCTGCACCTCATCTGACCTTCTCCCCTCCAGCTTGGTGACCTTCTTTTTTGGGGCATAAACACAAACACTTGTGGTGCACACGAGCGGGCTACAAGATCTGAAACTTTTTCAGTTCATGTGCACACACACACCTCACTCACTCACCATCATCACATGCACAGAGCCAAGACCCAACAAAAAGCTGCACACGAACTCACCCAGTGGCAGCAGGCTACAGCACCGCGGAGCCCCCGTCATTTGCGTCCACATGCCGTGGGCAGAGGAGGTGGGCTCGATGGCTACCCAGGCAAGCAGCGGGGGAGGAGGATCCCGACCCCGGATCCACTCGCTGTAGGCCTTCGCGGCGGCTGGGGCAACCCTGATCTAGATCAGCGGCGTGGATGAGCAGGAACACCGCTGGGGTAGGACGGACGACGCTTGGGCACATCACTGAGAGCTCAGGCAGAGGCGATGACGCTGGAGGGATCAGCGGCGGGGTGCGGGAGAGGTCTTTCGCGGCGACAAGCTGCAGGTCGTTGACTCCTCCGGCTGAAGGTCAACGGCTCCTCCAGCTGCAGGATAGCGTCCAATCTGCGCTCGTGCTCGTGGTCGCCTGTGAGTGAAGGGCGGTGAAGGATCCTCGCCGGATCCGGAGATCCCCGAGTTCCTCTGAAAGGTGGTGCGGCGGCGTCTCCTCCGGATCCGTTGGGGGCGGGGGTGCGGCGTGTCGCCGGTTGGGGTCGGGGGTGTGGCGTGTCGCCGGTTAGGGTCTGGGTTGTGCCGCGTCGACTGCTGGGGGCGGGGCTGCCGCGGTGTTGCCAGCTGGGGGCAGGTGCTGCGTTTGGATCGGGGAGGTGGGTGGAGCGGGAGTGGGGCTCTTTTTTCCATTTTATCTGGATTATGGAGTTCGGGAACATCTCCGGCCTCCTATAGGGCGCTCCGTGATCCAAATAGTTATTCTAATCCTGGGATTAGAATAGTGCTGTCCTATGTATATATATATATATATATATATATATATATATATATATATATATATGCATGGTAAATGCCAAAAAATAGCTCAAATATAGCAAATGAGATCTGAAATGCACCGCAAAATCTAACCTTAGGGAACAATGCTGATTGCTTACCATGAAGAAAGAAATTCGAGGTGAAACAATGAATTCACGTCTTCATTCAAACGAAAATATCTTGTTAGTTGATGAAAATGTTTTCAAATAGCACACGATTCATTCACGGAAGCTGTGTGCCTACCAAACCGTGGCCGATGCCCCCCTGCTGCGCGCGCGATGTAAGTCGTGCGTTTTGATTGGCGAGAACCCAAACCCCATGGATCATACGTCTGCACCATTGGATGCACCTAGATCGAACGGCAATCCTCATCCCTTTCATCAGCACATGCAGTTCCGGCTAGGATTTGATTTATATGCCAAAATGCACGATAAATGCCAAAAATGGCTTAAATGTAGCAAATGAGACCTGAAATGTGCTAGAAAATCAAACCTTTTGTATAATGGTGATTCCTTACCGTGGAAAAAAACCCCGAGGCGAAATGATGAACTCATGTCTTCATTTCAAAATTAGCACATCTTCATTTAAAACGAAATTATGCTGTTTGTGCACACGGGCGCTTAGAGGCAACCGTTTGCATAGGCCTTTCCGCGTGGGGACCGGGGATCTTTTTTCACCCTTTTCACCTAGTCCGCCAACACCCCAGCATCGCCCACCCCCGTTTTACTCAATAGTACACCCAATCTCCATCGCCAGCTCCACCTCCCCCAGATCCACAACAAAACCCTCTCCAGCGCCGGCGTGCTCAACCCGGCCATGTGCCCGCTCTTCGGCGTCAATCCTACCTCCACTGCCGTTTCCAACACCCGGCTCTCCGTGCCTCGCCATCTTCATTTGCTCAACAGCCACCCTCGAGCATATTGATCCTCTAACCATCGCCTCTCATGTGGTCCTGCCGGATTTGTAGAAGAAACCTGTTAGTTACTGCTCTCTATCGTGGTGAGGCATATTTCCTTGCAATCCCTCTTCCTATTTCGTTCGGTATGTTCCCAAATTGGCTATAAAATAACTGAGTGCGTATATATGTTCATTATCTACCTTTCTAACAAATTATACGTACATATAAGTTGTATTTGTTCCAATTAGTTATTGTACATTTACAGATCGTGGGCGCCCGAGTCTCACAAAGCTAACAAATTAGCCATAAATTTTCTAAATTATTGCATGACATATTTAGACAACTTGCTACCAAGTTATTAGCTTTATGCTTATCCTCCTTTCCTGAGTTTCACATGTGTTCTCTGTAGATGCCGAGTAGCAGCAACAACACTCATGCTTCAGGCGATGTATCTTCATCTGAGTCCGACAACCCTAGGTCTCCAGTAGATGGTGAGGGATCAAGTAATATGGAACGAGATAGAGCTACAGCAATTAATCTTCTAGTCAGGACACGGAGGAACGCTCCAAGGAAGCCCACACACCAGCCTGAAGGTGTATATGAAGTAACCGACATCGATTTAAAGTCTTGGGCTCCAACTAAACCAGATAAAGCATGCACGAGGTTCAGGAGTGTGTGTGGATTTGCTGGCAGGGAAAAGGCTCATGATTTATCTGCTAGGGTTTCGGAAGGCTGACACAGAAACACGGCAAAGGATAGTCCAGGAGATCACGGATCACTTCAACATTCTAGAGCGATGGAGAATGCAGGTGGAACACGCTGCATTGAAGAAGGCTAGTCATGCTTGGAGAAACTGGAAGCATGTGTTGTACAAGATGTACTTGAGTGAAGGCAAGGACCCAATCCCCGCATACCCCCAAATTACAAAGGAAGACTAGGCAGAATTCAAAAGGGTCAGGGCAACTACAAAATTTACTGAGAAGAGTGCCAAGCAATCGGAACTTTAGAAGAGGAACAAACGCCCCCACCATATGGGTGTTGCAGGATATTACAGAAGAAAACCGATATGGGACCAGGAGGACAAAGAAGCAGTAGATGCGGATGGAAAACCGGCCTTTAGTGAAATCAGGGGCGAACGCGCTAGAGACTACTTGCGGGCACGTGCAAGGAGGCGTGACGATGGAACTTATTGCTTTGAAAACTCACTTAACGAAGAACTATTTCACGTGATGTTAAAATCTTCCAAGATCCCTGGAAGGTTCTACAGGAACTCAGGGCCATGTGACATTCTGTCCGATGCTCTGGAAACAAGAGAGCCCACTGACTGTGCAAGGGGTATAGGTGTCAATGTCCCGCACAAGAGGGATTTCACACTCAGCAAAGAAAAGTGGCTCAACATGAAAAAAGCGAGGATTGAAATGAAGCAGAATGAATTGTATAAAAGGTTCAGGCAGGACATGTATCCGATAGTTCGAAAGGAAATTAAGGAGTCAATGATGATGCAGAAGACTCTACACTACTGCAGGATGCTGCTAACGCGACACTACCCCTTCGATGAAACTGTGTGCGATGCATTAATCGCAAACGGTGATGTAATAAAACCATCAAAAAAGATGCAAAACGTTTGCGATGGAGGAGACATCATACACGGTTCAGATAATAGTTGCGTGTGCAATACGTGGCATACGGTTCTCTCCAATGAACTATTTGCGATGAGGCAGAACAACAAAAACGGGCAGCAAGATGAAGGTGTGTGCGATATACGGCATACAGTTCACTCAGATGAACTGTTTGTGATTAGGGAACGCAACAGAAATAGTCACCCAGATCAAGGTGTGTGCGATATACGGCATACAGTTCACTGGGACGAATTATTTTTTATTAGGCAACACAACAGAAATGGTTAAACTTAACAAGATGTGTGTGATACGCGTCAAACAGGTCTGTAATCAGAAATGTGTGCGAAGACCGTTAATAACATAGACGATTGCTGCTAATAGCCGTGTGTGTTGTGGGCATACGCTTGCTGGTATACAATTTTCAGTGATTGATGAAATCATCACCGATGGTTTCCCTAATATGGTCTGTGTGTGTCATTGCATACAGAACAACAACATATGTACTTATAACTTATAAGGACTTGATTCCATAACCAAATTGAACATCCAATTACATAGGTGGCTAGTACACACATGACCTATGCACACACCAAAGTATGTTCCAAAGTGCCTAGAAACCTCAAATAATGTATAAAAAGGCAAAACAAGCCCTGAATAATTTCATATTTTTAGGATGACGCTCCTATAGTTGTATGTTGCCTCTGTAAAATAAATCAAGGCGGGAAGAGACATGTATGTCATTTCGCACACATAGGTGACAAGTTCCCTCTCTGAACCATGAGGCTTCTTGAGAGAAGCTTCGGTTTGTAAGAAGTTTATAACAAAACTTGTCGCAAATTGGACTATTTTTTTACCACAGCATGTTGGTGCCATGTCATAATGCCATGCGAAGTTTCATGATTTTCAGGCGAGTTTTGGATTTATAGTAATTTTAAAACCAGGTTTCTCAACTTTTACTATCGAGTCGGCACCGCCCTGGATAGGCTTTTCCCCTCACTACTAGGAAAAGGCTAATTAGTGGCGCACCTATTTTGGCCATTAATGGCGCACTACAGGTGCGCCACTATCATCACGCCACTAGTAACAAATACTAATGGCGCACCCCTGATGCGCCATTAGTATACAAGACAATAGTGGCGCACCTGGCAGTGCGCCATTAATATGTCAAACGGTGCGCCATTACTATCTGACTTAGTAATGGCGCACCACATAGAAGTGCGCCATTACTAACAATTTTTTTTCAAATTTTTTTTTCAAATTTTTTTTCTGACTTAGTAATGGCGCACCACATAGAAGTGCGCCATTACTAACAATTTTTGTTCAAATTTTTTTTTCAATTTTTTTTTCGTTTTTTTCTTAATCTCGGGTCACTATGGCTTAATCTCAGGTCAATATGCTTAATCTCAAGTCAAATCGCACTAAGTGGTCAAACTTCCCGGAAGGTCACTCATCCTCACACTACTCCAGCCCGAGCACGCTTAACTTCGCAGTTCTGTCCAACCCCAGCACCACCTCACTTAACAAGCACTTGTTGATATATCTATCATATCAATCCTATTAAACCTTGTTGATGTCTAGGACTTTGTTCATGTTCATGAGTGTGATGAAATTTTGAAAAAATATTTCAAACTTCCCCGTCATATTACGTATCATATTTTTCAAAAAAATTCCAAAAAAAAAATTCGAAACCAATTTTTTTTCTGTTACTAGTGGCGCACCTAGCAAATGGTGCGCCACTAGTAAGTTTGAATTTTTTTTCATTTTCCCCCCTCTAGATCTTAAAAGCCCCATATCTTTCGTTTTGTTAGGTTTTTGGGGATTCTGAAAATGTTCAACGTGGTTCACCCCGTTGAATTCGGATGTAACTTTTCGAGTAGATGATTTTTCATATAAAAAATTTTTTCATCGGAGTTCGTATGCAAAAGTTATGCCCATTTTACAAATTCTCGAGAGATTTTGGAAAAAAGTCGAAAATTCATGTTTGTAAATTTTGCTAACAACTAGACCACATATCACATGGGAATCTTATTTTCTTTTATTTTTTTGACATTTTTATCATTTTCTTTTATTTTTTTTGAAACTAAAAAGGTGGTCCACGGGGGGGGGGGGGGGTGCATTTGGTGAATTTTTTGTAAGACTCAGAAAGTTAGTAATGGCGCACCACTTTTCCAATGCGCCATTAGTAACCCTGGTTACTAATGGCGCACCTGCTAGTTTTGCAAAAAAAAAAATTGTTAGTAGTGGCGCACCGTGCTTATGGTGCGCCATTACTAGTTTGAACTAGTAATGGCGCACTGTACCAAGGTGCGCCATTACTAGTTTTGAAAAAAAAAGTAAAAAAAAATTGTTAGTAGTGGCGCACGGAGCGTGTGGTGCGCCATTAATAGTTAAAAATAGTAATGGCGCACTGTGCCCTGGTGCGCCATTAATAGTTTTGGAAAAATAAAATAAAATAAAATTTGCTAGTAATGGTGCACCGTGTGTCTGGTGCGCCATTAGTAATGAGACACTAATGGCGCACCTGTATCTGGTGCGCCACAGCTATATAGCAGTGGCGCACCACATACATGGTGCGCCATTAATGTCCATATCAGCTATAGCCCTTTTCCTAGTAGTGCCTTTTGGGTCCCAAATGTCAGAATCCAAATCTGTCACTACCATGCATCTTTTCTTATTAAGAATTATAGCCCATTTGGTGTGCTAGCGGAAAATAAATTTGTGGGTGCTGGCGGGCGCTAAGAACTTACAGGTTCTGCAATGAACAAAGATCAAAGCCGAGTATGAAAGAAAATATGGGTCAAATCCGAGTTGAAAAGGGCAACAATATCTAACTCCAGCTTACAAATGGTACAAAAGCACGAGGATTACTTGTTCACCAGGTTTACACAAAATCCAGATTGAACAGGACAATAGCATCTAACTCAACCAAAGTTTTCGGCAGTCACAATCAAATGGATCGGTCCGATCCATAAAATCAAGATCCCGGTACAAAAAATCTAATGGTCCATGATGACGACAAGTTGTTGTAAATAGAAGCCGAGCATGATCAGAAGCCCTTAGGTCCACCTGAAACTTCTTTTTATGCTATTCAACATGTCCATCCATGAGAGATTTCTTGTTGAAAAACATAATCCTCACGGACAATAGTGTCCTTGCATTCAACAAGAAGAATGTGACAAAGCTAATGTTTGCACGGTTGGATGCATATCCTTCCACTGTTATTGTCTTCAAACGAATGTCATGAGATCTAAGAAAATCCTTGTACTTCCTCTGCCATCGATTGGTTAGACCTTTTTCTCGAATTCCTAGTACCTAAATAGACATGAAGATTGAAAATAGTTAATGTCTAAAATAGAGTATGCCGAAGGAGCGACAGCTGAACGGTTAATTCTAGTACATTATATATGGGCTTTCAATGTGTGTGCAATCATCACCTTTATATACAAATAATCCAGACATGGAAAGCATCGCAGCAAGCCAATAGTGGTGTTCAGATCAAGACAACCTACATAAATATATAAGTTCTTGACAGAATCCAGCACCCCTGATAGACCATCCATGGACAAGCTCTTTATTCAGCATAAAACATAATATTGGCACCGAAAGTGTACTCCAGGATGATATTTAACTTATGCGCACAAATGAAAAATGCAGATTACAAAAGTGTACATGGATAATATACAGTACCTGAATACGTGGGGAGCCAACCACCATCTTGTCACCTTTAGATGGATCAGGAATTACACCCAAGGTCTCTAGTTTAGGCGTAGGGACCACAGTTATTTGCGAAGGTTTATAACAACAATCAAGGAGCAACCTTTGAAGTGAAGGGGCATCTTCGATGATGAGCTCCTGTCCTTCAAAATGAATTCCAATGCTTACAAGGTGAGGCAACTTTATTTTGAGACAAGGGATAAGGATTCCATTTCCAAAAACAAGCACCAAACGCTCTAGGGCAGGGCAACTGGAGTGGATGATGTTGTGCAGTGATGCCTCCGACAGATTAACCAACACAAGTGCAAGTTTTTTCAGCAGTGGGAGTCGAAGCATTTGTACCAGATTATCTGCTAGATGGAACCGGGTCAAGGTGGCGGTGTGGAGAGAGGAGGAAAACCATGAGATGGACATCGGTGGTGAGGGCACAGATGCAGCGATTGGTGGTAACCTATCATTGTAGTAATGTTGTAATGGTAGAACTCAAGCTGCATGAGTTTTTCGAATTGACGGGAAGTCAGCCAGGCGGCCACGGTGCAGGGTATGTCCAGCAGGTAGCAATCTCGGATGCAGATGCGTTGAACGGAGGCCTGGTGGGAGGAGATGATGGCTCCGGGGAGTTCAGAATCATCATCGATAGATAGCTAACGACAGTCGACATTAAGAGGCGCTTCGTGTCACTGAGTGCGCACTGAGATGCGAGGACTTGTGTGCGACAGCCATCCTCGGTGGGGAGAAGGGCGATGATCTCCCCAAGGATGACGTCCAGGAGATTGCTGATGCAGTCCGCCGAAGATTCTACTGGTTACTCAAATCCAGGAGGGCCATGGCCGCTTCTACCCGCGTTGCCAGGTCCAAGATCTACAACTGGTGGCGCCGCTGACTGGAGCCTCATCTATGTACATAACAATCTGAAAAAATGGCAGAAACATACATGTAGGACATTCAAAATCAATTCTCAAGATCTGGCAACGAATTATTAGCATGCACGCTAACCCTAGTCAGATTATTAGCAAAAATCATTGGTATAGAACAAACAATAAATCACTAACCCTATACAGATACCATTCAAACAATCAATACACTACATGCATCTAATGGATCTTAATTACTCTGATTTCATGGACTGACAGAACATAACTATAGGATTTGTATTCCAAAAAAATTAGAGGGGGTGGGGGGGGGGGGGGGGTCAAACAGAGAAAACACATGATATGTCTGCCACACAAATGGGTATAGATGACAAACCGGTTTTCCATCTAAGTTGCAGTCGTTGTCGGAGTTGCTGTGGAACTCCGGCTCCAGCTTGGGGGGGAGGGGGGACGACGGCGTCGACAAAGTCAAGGTCGTGCAGCTGCCCATGCGAAACCTTGTCGGCAGCGACGTCAACCTCTGTGCCTAGCTTCACGCGTTGCGCGGGTGCTTCACCCGCCCCGGCGCCACCACTCTCTCTGATGGTGCGCTTCGGCGGCATCCTCGTACACTCCAGACGTTGGTGACAACTTTGGACCGGGGGTGCGGCCGCCAATATATATGGCCAGCGGCTCGGGCGCGCCATTAATACAGACTAGTGGGAGGGAGGCGGGCAGTGGTCAAAGGCTGTCTCGCGTCCTGGTGAGCCTGCGTAGCAGACTTCTGGCATTCCTACCATCATTTCACACAGCTACTCGCACGCCTCCCGGTGACTCTGCGTAGCGAAAATGCATCCCGTCAACTCAAACACCTACACGCATGGCTCCTGGTCTGCCTGCGCGGTGGACTGCTTGCATGTGTCCCGTCAACTCACGCCTGCTCGCACGGCACACGAGGCGCGTGGCGGCACGTATATTTTTTTGATGATGAATTTTGCCACTTTACTGCTTAACCGAAGCTTGGCACAGCCTAACACACACGGTTCAAATAAATAATCCGTATGGGATATTGGTTGCCAGTTATTAACAATCTCTCGTTTTAAGAATATTATATCAAAACTTGTTTCAAATTTGTCGAAAAAATACAATATCACAGTCTACTGGTGTCCATATGACACCACGATAAGTTTCATGAATTTCAACTAACTTTTGGATTTACTAGATTTTAAAAATCAATATTCTCAATGTTTTGAAATCTCTTGCATGGGGAAACATGCACCCAGGGACACACATGTGATTTTGCAATCCATTTTGGTGAACATGTAGCTCAAAGTTGATTTTTGCATGTTAAATCCCTAGGAAATCAATTAGTGTATAAAAACGGTCGAATGGTCTATGTTTTTTTTTCAAATTTGAACACGACACTCCTTTGGTCACATTGTTCACTACAGATAAAGTTTTACATGCCTGAGAGTGGCGGTGGTGGTGCGGGATGTATGTGTCTCTGTGTGTGTGTGTGTGGGGGGGGAGGGGGTCCGCAAGTACACTACGAGTCGTGAGCCTCCATATTGGCATGTGTGCTACGGTCTGGATAATGGTGAGATTCCATATCAAAGTTCGGGCACGTGTGTACACATGAGTCCCTCCCACCGGCTCAAAGGGAGGGGGCTACGCGTCGTGAACCTCTGTGCATTGCGTTTTCGGTTAGCGAAGCATGTGCCACATCGAAGTTATGCATTGGGTATTCAAACATAACACATCCCACCTCTTTTGGGCACATGCACGTGGTGGTTGTCCTATGACACTCACTCGTGTGTGACTCTCTCTCTCTGTGGGCCGGCGAGGTCATCGTCGATTAGTTGAACCTACAGCGAGAAAGAGGTTAATTCGACCAACAAGGATGGTTCTTTTTTGGTTTGTGTTACGTATATGCACGGTAGGAGTATGTAGTACATGTCAAAGAGGGGGGCAACATGTATACTATATATGTGTCATAAGCTCGCTCCATGTGGGGACCTTTTGGTTCCCGAGGCAGGTGCCACATCAAAGTTGTGCATTGGCATTCAAACATCATGCAACACCATGCAGGTGGTGGTTTCCCTATAGAAACTCACTCGCGTTCGGCGCTTCCATCTGTGGGCCCCCGAGGTTGTCCTCCATCACATTGACCCAACGAGAGAGCGGTTAATTTGACCATCAAGGAATGATTCCTTTTGGTTTGTGCTACAGTAGGAGTATATATATACCACACGTCGAATTGGGGGGGGGGGGTAGCACATACCACACATCATGAACCTCACTCTCTATGGGGACTTTTTGATTTCTGAGGTATATAGGTGCCACATCAGAGTTCTGCATTGCGTATTCAAACATCACACAAACAGCTCTTGGGCCACATGCAGACATTGGTTGTCCTATATATATAGGACACTCACTCGCGTGCGACGTACGCTTCGCTCCTATGGGCCCGCGAGGTCATCACCCATCACTTTGACCCAATGAGAGAGGTATAGTTTGATGAACAAGGAGGATTAATTCTTTTAGTAGGGTCGTGTTACGGTAGGAGTATATAGTACGTGTCAAAGGGGGGATGCATGGTACTAGCATATACTAGGTGTCATCAACCTTACTCCGCGTGGGGACTTTTCAGATTTTGAGGCAGATGCGCCACATCAAAGATGTGCATTAGGTGTTCAAAACATCACAACCACACACCTCTCCACATATATGTTTGGCACACATGCAAGCGATGGTGGTAGTCCTCTGGCACTCACTCATGCGGTTATCGATGATGCTTCCATCAGTGGGCCCGCTTGGTCCATCACTTTCACCGACAGCAAGAGAGGTTAATTACTCTGACTTAGGAGGTGATTAATTTTTTGTTTGTCTCATGGTTATAGGCCATGATGTGAGATTACATAATTAATAGCGCATGTGTGCACATGAATCCATCCCGCTGGATCGAAGTGGGGTTGGGGGGGGGCGAGCACACGACCCGTCATGAACCTCTTGCTCTGTGTGGGGAATGTGCGATTTTCAACGCATGCACCACATCAATGACGTGCATTGGGTATTCCACTGATATTCATGCATCATGCACCTCCATAAATATGTTTGGGACACATGCATGGATAGGTTGTCTTTGGACACTCTCACTCGCTTTGTTATCGGGGGCAAGCCTATATATTCGTGGGCCTGCGTGGACGTCCATCATTTCGACCGACGACGAGAAAGGTTACCAGGGTGGATTCTTCTTCTTTGGTTCTTGTTACCATGTAGTAGTTCCATCATTCCAGGCCTAATTAATTAAGTTTGAGTGCATGTTACGTGTCGTGAACCCTCGCTCACTGTGGGGATTTTATGGTTCCAAAGTATGGCGCCACATCAAAATTGTGCATTGGGTATTCAAACACCACACACCAGTTCCATATATATATATACATATGTTTGGGCCACATGCACAGCGTGGGTTTTATCTTCAGGCACTCCCTCATGAGATTATCGACGACAAAAGCTAGCCCCTTTTGCGGGGCCGTGTGGACGTCGATCACTTTGACCAACAACGAGTGAGAGAGGTTATACGACCAAGTTGGATTCTGCCTGGTCCGTGTTACAATACGTCTTGGTTAGATGCCCCACCGATGTGTGTGTATGTGGGGGGGGGGGGAGGGGGGCTACTTCGCACTACCTGCAACCTCCGAGGGGTTACGGAAGTCCGGTTAATTTTGCGAGGCACATGTGCCACATCAAAGATGTGAATGTAGTTAAACTAGCAAGATGCCCATTAGTGGCGAAGCTACGTGTTAGTTGTGGGGTCAACTGACCCCACAATTTTTTCTAAAAATAAGGCTAAAAATATTGTTCAGTTACTATTCATAATGAAGAAAAAAAAAACAAAAAAATACCATTGATCGCACAGATACTTTAGGCTGGCCTCGCCGCTGATGACCGTGCGGTGCACAAAACATCAAGATGCATTTATATGAGTAGTTTTTCTTGTGGGAGATAAGGATGACAAGGGAAGGCCTTATCTGCAAATGTGGAGATGAGTGCGGGTATCTTTTTGCAAAATTGCCATAGTTTCCTTCCTATCCGTCAGATATAGATCGGACAGCTTATATTGCAGGATGACGGGGGACCATCATCACTAACGCTATTTTTTATAAGAGTAGAGATATCACTCCGCAACCTTTTCATACATATAGTAGGGCCACTCACAGGTGTTTCTTATGTGGTCTCACCCATCTCGCACCACAAAGCACACATTTGTGGGTCGGCACACGGTCCCCTTTGTCCGGAAGCGAAAGGGGAAGTTTTGACCATGATGGAATCCTATAGGTTTTGTGTTACGGTAGGGTGAGATTTCAGACCTTGCTATTTGGGGGCATGCGTTCGTAGCTACGATTCCCTTACGGCCTACACGAAGTGGGGTTCGTAGGGGGTGGCTGACTAGCAATACTGTGCGATTTGTACGACAGGTGCCACATAAAAGTTGTGCATTGGTATTTGAACATCAAACCACCCTTTTAATACATATATTTGGTCCACATGCAAGTGTCTTCGTGTTCTGACCCTTTCCCGCGTTGTTCTTTTAACCAAATTTATAAACAGCAGACGAGTTGGATGTAGCAACCGTTTGCGATTGGGGACGCAGAAGACACGGTTCGCTCAGACTACCCGTGTGCCACGCCCGTGCCCCTGTCACCCACATCAGCACAGTAGACTGGGCTCCATGAGGCTTGCCTCCCGCTCTCGAAAATATCTACTACCTCGCAATCTCAAAAATATCTACCGCCTGGAAGGTTTTTTTGTTTGATAGCACACGATTAGGATGTGTGGACCGTGTGTGATGTCTGTTACTCCCACTCTGCTTCAATTCCTTGATTCAAATTTTAAGTAGCCTCGGTATTTTACTCCCGCCTCTACATCCCTCACAATCTCAAAAATATCTGCTCGCCCTTGATTCAAATTTTCAGTAGCCTCAGCATTTTACTCTTCCTCTGCATCCCTCGCAATCTAAAAAATATCTGGTCGCCCTTGATCCAAATTTTCAGTAGCCCGGCATTTTACTCCCGCCAAGTAAAATTTTCAATTGCCGCGGTATTTCCTCAAACACCACCTTGGCCCCCCCCTCCACACACACCACACACACCCCAAAACCTTTGTTAACACAGAAACACACCACCCCTCCCTCGCTCGAAACCATTGGTAGGTCGCCACCATCGCCGCCGCCGCCGCCTCCATCGTCAACCTCTGCCTGTGTGCCGGGGAGCTTGAGGAGCCAATGGCCCAAAATAGTTTTATCATGGCCTCTTCGCCCAATGTCGGTGAGGTGGCCACCGAGGTGTCCCTGTCGTCCTCCGCGGGCTTTTTATCGAGCCGCCGTCGCCGATCGCCCGATGCGCCCGCCACCGTGCCCCTACGCCAGTTCATCATACTACATCACAACTGTTTTAATGCATGTTGACATCTAAAATAAATCATTATCCACTCCTTGCTACTTAATCATGGCATGAGCAACTATAATCTCTAATTGTCATCATAAACATGATTAATCATAATATGCTAAATCATGGATACCGAGTTAAACATATTTACAAAAACAAAAAAAAGTTGAGTTCATACCGGGCTTTCCTTGCCTCAGTGACTTCATCGTATATCATCATTATTGCCTTTCACTTGCACGACTGAATGACATGAAAATAATAATAGTGCAAGAGTGCCATGATATAAGATGGGATCTGCAAACATTTTATTCAAAGAAGAAGACTAAATAATATAGGCTCTTTGTTAGATCAAGAATAATGCATGTCAGAGCCACTTACCATTTTCATCGTGGTCTTCTCCTTAGTATGACCCAACAAAAGAAAAGAATTTCATAGGCAAGTGGGGACATTCCGGTTCCTGAGGCAGGTGCCACATCAAAGTTGTGCATTGGTATTCAAACATCATGCAGCACCATGCAGGTGGTGGTTGCCCTATAGGAACTCACTCATGTTTGGCGCTTCCATCTGTGGGCCCGCGAGGTTGTCCTCCATCACATTGACCCAATGAGAGAGTATTTAATTTAACCATTAAGGAATGATTCCTTTTGGTTTGTGCTACAGTAGGAGTATATATATACCACATGTCAAATTGGGGGGGGTAGCACATACCACGCATCATGAACCTCGCTCTTTATGGTGACTTTTTGGTTTTTGAGGTATATAGGTGCCACATCATACTTGTGCATTGCGTATTCAAACATCACACAAACACTTCTTTGGGCCACATGCAGACGGTGGTTATCCTATATATATAGGACGCTCACTCGCGTGCGATGTACACTTCACTCCTATGGGCCCGCGAGGTCGTCACCCATCACTTTGACCCAATGAGAGAGGTATAGTTTGACGAACAAGGAGGATTAATTCTTTTAGAAGGGTCATGTTACGGTAGGAGTATATAGTACGTGTAGAAGGGGGGATGCATGGTACTAGCATATACTAGGTTTCACCAACCTCACTCCACATGGGGACTTTACGGATTTCGAGGCAGATGCGCCACATCAAAGATGTGCATTAGGTATTCAAAACATCACAACCACACACCTCTCCATATATATATTTGGCACACATGCAAATGATGGTGGTTGTCCTCTAGCACTCACTCATGCGGTTATCGATGATGCTTCCATCAGTGGGCCCGCTTGGTCCATCACTTTCAACGACAGCGAGAGAGGTTAATTACTTTGACTTAGAAGGCGATTAATTTTTTGCTTGTCTCACGGTTATAGGTCATGATGTGAGCTTACAAAATTAATAGTGCATGTGTGAACATGAATCCATCCCGCTGGATCGAAGTGGGGGTGGGGGGGGGGGGGGCGACCACACGACACGTCATGAACCTCTTGCTCTTTCTGGGGACTGTACGATTTTCAACGCATGCACCACATCAATGTTGTGCATTGGGTATTCAAATCATCTGCATGCATAATGCAACTCCATAAATATGTTTGGGACACATGCATGGAATGGTTGTCTTTGGACACTCTCACTCGCTTCGTTATGGGTGGCAAGCCTATATATTCGTGGGCCCGCGTGGACGTCCATCATTTCGACCGACGACAAGAAAGGTTACTAGTGTGGATTCTTCTTATTTGGTTCTTGTTACCGTATAGTAGGTTGATCATTCCAGGACTAATTAATTAAGTTTGAGCGCATGTTACGCATCGTGAACCCTCGCTCACTGTGGGGATTTTACAGTTCCAAGGCATGGCGCCACATCAAAATTGCGCATTGGGTATTCAAACACCACACACCACTTCCATATATATATATATATATATATATATATATATATATATATATATATGTTTGGGCCACATGCATAGAGTAGGTTTTGTCTTTAGGCACTCCCTCGCGAGGTTATCGGCGACAAAAGCAAGCCCACTTCGCGGGGCCGTGTGGACGTCCATCACTTTGACCAATAATGAGTGAGAGAGGTTATACGACCAAGTTGGATTCTACCTGATCCGTGTTACAATACGCCTTGGTGAGGTGCCCCCAATGTGTGTGGGGGGGGGGGGGGGAGGGGGCTACTTCGCACTACCTGCAACCTCCATGGGGTTAGGAAAGTCCGGTTAATTTTGCGAGGCACATGTGCCACATCAAGATGTGATTGTAGTTAAACTAGCAAGATGCCCGTCAGCGGCGAAGCTACGTGTTAGCTGTGGGGTCAACTGGCCCCACAATTTTTTCTAAAAATAAGCCTAAAATGTTGTTCAGTTACTATTCATAATGAAGGAAAAAAATCCAAAAAATACCATTGACCCCACAGATACTTTAGGCTAGCCTCACCGCTGATGCCCGTGCATTGCACGGAATACCAAGATGCATTTAACTGAGTAGTTTTTCTTGTGGGAGATAAGTATGAATGAGGGAAGGCCTTATCTGCAAATGTGGAGATGAGTGTGGGTATCTTTTTGCAAAATTGCCATAGTTTCCTTCCTATCCGTCAGATATAGATCGGACAGCTTATATTGCAGGATGATGGGCACACCATCATCAGTAACTCTGTTTTTTTATAAGAGTAGAGATATCACACCGCAGCCTTTTCATACACATAGTAGGGCCACCCGTAGGTGGTTCGTATGTGGCCTCACCCATGTCGCGCCACAAAGCACACATTTGTGGGTCGGCACACGGTCCACCTTTGTCCGGAAGCGAAAGGGGAAGTTTTGACCATGATGGACTCCTATAGGTTTTGCGTTATGGTAGGGTGGCATTTTAGACAACCCTATTTGGGGGCATGTGTTCGTAGCTAGAATTTACTTATGGTCGACACGAAGTGGGGTTCATAGGGGGTGGCTGACTAGCAATATTGTGCGCTTTGTGCGAGAGGTGCCACATAAAACTTGTGCATTGGTATTTGAACATCAAACCACCATTTTAATACATATATTTGGTCCACATGCAAGTGTGTTCGTGTTCTGACCCTTTCCCGCGTTATTCTTTTTGCCAAATTTATAAACAGCAGACGAGTTGGGCACAACAACCGTCTGTGATTGGGGACGCAGCAGACACGGTTCGCTCAGACTACCCGTGTGCCACGCCCGTGCCCCTGTCACCCACATCAGCGCAGTAGACTGGGCTCCACGAGGCTTGCCTCCCGCTCTTGAAAATATCTACTACCTCGCAATCTTGAAAATATCTACCGCATAGAAGATTTTTATTTTTGATAGCACATGATTAGGATGTGTGGACCGTGTGCGATGTCTGTTACTCCCACTCTGCTTCAATCCCTTGATTCAAATTTTAAGTAGCCCCGGCATTTTACTCCCGCCTCTGCACCCCTCGCAATCTCAAAAATATCTGCTCACCCTTGATTCAAATTTTCAGTAGCCCCGGCATTTTACTCCCGCCTCTGCATCCCTCGCAATCTCAAAAATATCTGCTCGCCCTTGATCCAAATTTTCAGTAGCCCGACATTTTACTCCCGCCTAGTAAAATTTTGAGTTGCCGTGGCATTTCCTCAAACACCACCTTGGCCCCCCCTCCACACACACCCCAAAATCTCTGCTCACACAGACACACACCACCCCTCCGTCGCTCGAAACCATTGGTAGGTCGCCGCCATCGCCGTCGCCGCCGGCTCCATCCTCAACCTCTGCCTGTGTGCTGGGGAGCTCGAGGAGCCAATGGCCCAAAATAGGTTTAACACGGCCTCTTTGCCCGACGTCGGCGAGGTGGCCGCCGAGGTGGCCCCGTCGTCCTCCACGGGTTCTTTATCGAGCCGTCATCGCTGGTCGCCAGATCCACCCACCGCCGCACCCCTATGCCAGATCGAGGGCTTTTGCATCCTCAATCGGGCCCGACTACCGAGGTGGTCCTACCTCGGGGTCCGGCATCGGCGGTGGGGCATGTGGATTGCCGAGATTACGGATTGGGAGACCCACACCCACCGGTGGCTCAGTAGCTTCCACACCACCGAGCTCGCGACCATGGAGTACGACCGTTGGCTGGTCCGCTACCACGGCACGGCGGCTAGGATCAATTTCCCCTTTGGCGCATGTTCGGTCGACCTCGTCCCGCCGAAGCGAGGGTGGTGATCTCGGCTATGGTGCAGGAGGAACACGAGGCGAGGGAGCGCCTCGAGGCCAAGGCCGCCAGCGAGGCCTATATGCAAGAGCTCCACCGGTAGCACCCGAAGCTCGTGAAGGCGTAGCGGATGATCTTTGCCGGCGCGGAGGGCGATGAGGTTATCATGCTCTCCTCCGATGGCGAGGTCGAAGGTGGCGAGGACGGCAGTGCAGAGGGAGTCGAGGTGGGCGGCGGGGACGAGGAGATCGACATCGACGAGTGAAGGAGTGTCTTCCCCAACGACCCCGACGACGGCACCGACCCATACCCGGCTCGCGGCACACCATACCTGACGAGGAAGGATTGGCTCGACCTCCACTTCGACTGAACGTAGTTTATTTAGTTTAAATTTATGTTTTATGTTCGGTTATGCAAAACTATCTATGTTTATGTTTGAATGCATGCTACTTTTGGTTGAACCTGCTTTGAACTTGGTCAAATTGAAGTTTACAATGTTAAGTTTAGGGGATCGACTAGAAACGGCCAAAAGTTGCTGGAGTATATATATATACTCACTAAGGGTTTCACTCCATTAACTTTCAGGGGATCGGCTAGAGATGGCCTTATGACTTGTTTATTTCAGTAATTCAAAATGTGATGCTCTATATGTGCAACTAGCTGCCGTGCAGTTCAATTTCATCAATAGCAGTTTCAACAGTACCACTACGAATTACGATATTTGGTTGTTGTTAAGGATGTTGCAGTTAACACGCCTTTCTGTTTTTTTAATAATAACTAATGTACTTTAGACCTGCACAATACCAGTTTGAATGACTATATTTGCTTGTTTTCAAATGTTATGCATGTTGTAGTTAACACACCTTTCCACTGCTTGTTTTGCTTAACTAGCGTGCTTAAACCTGCACACTGAAGCTATCATTCGGAGATTATGTTGTCTACCATGGATATATTTGGTTGATGTTTAGCCTGTTGTGCTTAACATGCCTTTAGATGTACTAACACAGGACAATATTGGGAACAACTGCTGTTTTCCATCGAGGTTAGTTTCATCGCATTGCTTATATATACTCATTGTTCAGGATATCGGTAGCTGGTACCATATAGCCCGGGGGCTGATAAGGGATTAATCGTCGAATCAGAGGCTACATAGCAACATGCATTGTACTGAATGACTAAATATGCAATCCCAGGCTACATGGTAACAGGGAGGAGTGTTACCTTAATGTTCTGATGATGTCTAGATGTACATGTAATAAGATGTTATATAATGGGACGGAGGGAGTGTTGTACTACATCATTGTGCAATTGTTGTTTAGCTTCTAATATTAACTCAGTGCGGTGGCTGGGGGAGAAACCCTAACCGCAGCGGCATCGGGCGGAGGGGGACGATCAAGAGTGATGATGGTGCGGGGGGGGGGGGGGGGGGGGAGGGCGGCCCGCGGGTTTTCTTTTGCTGTAGTAGTAGCGCTGCGCAAGGGCCAGCGCTACTGCTAAGCCCACTAGCTGTAGCGCCGATGGTTAGCCCACGCTACAGCTAAGTGGGCTACCATTTTTGTCCCTGCAGCCCACATAACAGCAGCGCGGCCCATGCTAACCAACGCTGTTGCTAAGCCATACCAGTAGCGCGCTTTTTACCCAGCGCTAGTGGTAATTACCAGTAGCGTGGGGGCCCAAACAAACGCTACTGCTAGACACGTTGGGTTAGGCCCCCAAACAGTGCATGGACACGTCTCAAAGGAACGCTGTGCTTGCAGCGGTTTTTTCGGATGACTACTCAAACCAACGTCCACTCCGCGCAATTACTGCAGGTCGTTGCGTCGTGGGACTGTAGCAGTTAATGTAAAACGGTAACTTTCTGAGGGAAAGCAGCGAAGAGTCGCCCCTTCCTCCACGGTCATTCCTCATAAAAGAAGGAAAATCGCGAAGGGGTGCGGCTCATTCGCACTCGTTTCTCCATCGTCTTCCTCCTCAAGCCGAGCAACTGCTCCCGCACCCACATTTGCCTCCGACACATCACCCGACCTCCCACCCCTTCCAGGGCTCCTGAGGATGGGAAAGAAAGCTGCCGCCGTCAAGGGGAAGCAGGCGGCCGCCGCGAAGCAGACGGCTGCAGAGGGGAACAAGAAGAGAGCGGTGAAGCTGGACAAGAAGCAATGGGGAGATGTGGTTTTCTTCCCGTCGAGCTTGGATAGCAATGCTCTGGTCACAAGGTATGGATATATATGGGGAAGGGAAGTCCCACAGGGGCATGGTGCGCCCATGGTTCTGCCGGAGGGGAAAAAGGATCCGCTAAATTCTTAGCGATTCTTCTGTACGTATTTCTTCTGCGGCCTCTGTCCCCCTTTCTCGTATTTCTTTTAGGAAATGATGGTAGTGTATGGATTCCATCTATTGGACTTCACGCCAAATGCAATGGCGTGCATGGCAATTTTCGCCCACTTATGCGAGAACTTTGTCGGGGTTGCCCCCAATGTGGACTTGTTCAGGCACTTTTTCGTTCTGCGGGTGGAAAACAAGGCTCATCACTCGGGAAACATAAGCTGGATCCCCCGGGAGAGGAGGGAGATTTGGGATTATCTCCCTGGTCAGCAGCACGGAAGATGGAAGGAATGGAGGGCAGACTAGTGCTGGATCCAGGATGAAGAAGCCCCGGATTTTTGCCAGGCACGGACGGAGTGCATCATGCGCGGCAATGACTGGAGGGAATTGGGCCTCACTGACGACAGGCTTCCCCCAATGCTGAACAAGATCGCTCATCTCAAAGCTGCCAGGCTCACCATCGAATAGGTGGGAGCCGATTTCCTCCGGCACCGCATTGCGCCACTTCAGAAGAGGGATTGGTTTGCCTGGCGGTACGGAGACGCTGGAGACAGAATGCGTCTATACCCAGGCCTTACAAACAACTTGTCAGTTTAAGGCCGTGGCTGGTTGTGCGAACAACTATTCGGCAGCCTGGGGCCGTTCAAATTGTCGGCAAGGGTTGTTCCGCTGAACATCAACTCTGCCCTGGATTAGATCCTGAAGTGGATTCCTGACTGCAATGCTTATGGGGTTGCGGATGATTGGCAACTGCCTGATATCGACGCGGAGGTCGAGTGGTTCTTCGGTCTAGAGCAAAGGGCCGTCAGGGTGGAGAGTAATATGTTCCAGCGCACCTCCACGGTAGAGGCGGAGTTCATCAGGAGGCGGATCAAGGAAGACAAATCGGCCCAGGCCGCCGGGAAGGCAAGGCCCAGAAAGGTGGAGTAGGAAGAGGAAGGGGAGGCCTCGGGCGAGGGCTCCTCCCACGACAGGAGCAAGGGGCACGCCACAGAGGAGGTTGCCGGGGAAGACCCTGCAGGGGGTGAACCTTCCGCGATTGAAGCTTTGTATGCCGCGGTAGCAGAAACCTAGGAAAGGGACAAGGCCGAGGCGCTGGAGCAGCACAAGGAGGAGTGGCTGTCAGTGGGCCCACAAGCCCCTGAGCTAGACCTGGACCAGCGCCCTCGTAGGCGGGTGGCTAGTCGGGGAGCAGCGGCTCCTGCTCCTGCGCCTGCCGCTAGGAAGGTGAAGAAGATCGCCTCCAAGAGCGATAAGCCGGACGTGGAGCGCCGGCATTCTTCTTGCCTTTCCGAGGCCAAGACTCCTCCCGCCAAGCGACGGGCAGTCACAGGAGTCGACTCCAGCTCCCAATCAGACTCGAGCTCCTCGAGCAGCTCATCCTTGCCGGAGCTCCCTTCGCCCAAGCAGGACTTGAAGTTACCGGGGAGTACTGTTCCCCCAGTCCTGAAGAGAGCCAGAGTGCCTCCGCCACCCATGGAGTTCAAGTTGGGCTCCATGCTCATGGACTCGGAGTAAGGAAAATACTTTCTGTTCTGAGTCTTGCATATTTGTTGGTTTGCTGATTCCATCTTGTTTACTGCCTTTGACAGGGAAGAGGAGGAGGAGGAAACCCTCATCCATCGATCCAAACGGCTCAAGCAGACGGAGCTGTCGGGGCCTTCAGAGGGCACGGGCTTGGCGGGGAGTAGCATGAATGATCCGACGCCAAGCCCCCTGCCCAGCCCCCGGCATGGAAGCACGGGGAAGGTCTCCCCCGCCAAGGGTGGTACGGAGGAACGCACCCCATCCCCAGTTAAGGAAGAAGGGGAGATTCCCTTGGGTGAGGCTCTTCGAGAGGGGTCCAACCTTCCTGAAACCCGAGCCGAGGGGTCCCAGGCAAGGGCCTCCATAGAAGGATTGGCCCAAGCCGACGTCGTGGTAACTGAGAAAGAGGGCGGTGGTCGCATCCCGGCAACTGATACTGCCGTGGAAACTGGAGCCCTTCCACGGCAAACAACTCCAGGTAATTCGCTTGTCCTTCTGTCTTCTGCTGTCTTTATCATTTCGCTTCCAGTCTCTATCTTTCTGACGCATATTCTTCCCTTGTCATGGCTTGCTGATCCCGTTTGCAGTCCTGGCAGCCGAGGAACTAGAGCTGCTGGAAGAGGTGGCCAGCATCGGCAAGGATGCTGCTGAAGAGGCGGCCAAGGTAGCCGCTGCGGAAGGCCAGGAGCACGTTGCCGGGGAAATCCGAGGAGTCCCAGGGGCAGCCCCCGGCAGCGTGCCAGGACTGGGGGTGTTGGTCAAGGAGAAGGTTCCCCTCCAGACCATGAGCCCCCCTCCCCAATTTGGTACCTCGGTCGCAGCCCCGTAGCCATCCTTGAGCAGTCTGGCGTTGGTTCTCACCCAACCTGGGCTGGGAGTCCCCGGCTCGTCCGCGGTAGTGAGCGCAGATCTTGACGAGGAGATCCAGCGCATCATGGCGCCACTATCCCAGCGAATTGAAGAAGCTGATGACTCTATCAACGCAGTCATGGACTTGTCCTTCCTGGAGTCCGTGGCGGCAGGCATTAAGGAGATGCAGAACCGGTACGGCCAGAAGTGGCAGGCACTCAAGGAGCAGCGCAACTCCACCAACAACGGGGATCAGAAGCTGAGGGACAAGGGTAGCGAGCTACGTGAGTGGCATGTCAAGAAATTCCAAGTCCTTATGTCGCAACAGGAGACGATCACCATGGCGAAGGAGGACGTCGCCGCCCGGGAAGCCTATTTGGCGGAACGTACAATGCTCCTGAATGCCAGGGAGAAGGACGTTTCTTCCCGGGAAGAGAACCTCGAGGCCACCCTTCACGCAAGGATGGAGAACTGGAGGCCCTTGTCCAGCAACACACTAGGGAGCTGGAGGTCAAGCACAAGGCGGCCCTGGATGCGCTCACCCTTGATTCCACTGCTCAGCTGAAAAAGGTTGCCGATGAACTTGCCGCTGCATCCAATGCCAAAGCTGATCTTGTTCAACAGGTGGCCAAACTAACAGAGAAGCTTGCCGGGAGTGCCAAGGAAGGTGTGGCCCTCAAGGAGGAGGCACAGAAGGCGGAGGTGCAATCGCAACTTTCCTCTAAGGGCCAGGCCCTTGATACCGCCAAAGGCACCATTACTGACATGAAGGCAAGGATCGGTACTTTGGAGGGCAAGATTGAGTCTGCCGGGGTTCATGAGAAGCAGCTGATAAGGGACTTGGAAAATACGAAGATCCT
This sequence comes from Thinopyrum elongatum, assembly GCA_011799875.1. NCBI lineage: Eukaryota > Viridiplantae > Streptophyta > Magnoliopsida > Poales > Poaceae > Thinopyrum > Thinopyrum elongatum. The sequence continues at coordinate 600,060,554 of CM022303.1, read as the reverse complement.
CCAGAAGGACGCGGAGGAAAAATTGGTGAACCAGGTTCAGCAGCGTGATCTTTGGATCAAGAACCTGGTCGACATTGTCGAGTGCCTCACTGCCAGATCGCAGCGATTGGCATGGAGGGTCTAGTCTTCTCGGTTGGTGGGCAAGAGGCCCCAAGCATCAAGCTGGCGCTCTTCTTCGACGGGTTGATCGGAGAGCTGAAGGTCCATGAGGAGGGAAGAGCCGCTCATTTTGCAAGCGAGTCCCGGAGGCTTGCCCGTAACGCCCTCTTCATGGTCTTGAGCAACATTGCCTACCGCCACCCGAATCTCAACCTTGCAGATGGCTTCAGGAAGTTGCCGGCAGGCGCTGATGTTTCTGCTGCCAAGGATAAGGTTGCCCCTTTCGCCGACAAGGTGCTCTCCGTCCCCAGGGCTCCATAAGGCCGCCAAAGTTGCCATATTGCCCTGTAACAAAACATTCGCATTGCCATATTGCCCTGTAACAAAACATTATTCATGTCTTGCATTTAGATCCAATACCACTTTTGTTTGTGCCAAACTGGTGTGTTAACTAATTTCAAATGCGTGCTATCCCTCTCACATTTTATCCATGGATGTTCGTATGGCTAGTTTCTTCTTATGTGCTTTGGTTGCCCGCCGGTAGCATACTGTCACGATTGCTGCGAGGAACGGGTCCTTAGCATTCAGCTGGCGAAGACATGTCCCGGAAGGTTTTTCCTTTTGGAGTCTTTGATGCAGCCACCCACTCCGTGAGCAGGCTCGGAGCGGAGCGAGGGTGCAGACAAATCCGACAAGGTGCCGTCACACGGAAGACTTGACCATATGAAAAAATGTTGATTGTCCGAGGGATAGCAAACGCAAAATCTGGAGAGAGAGATAGTGAGCACGTCGACTTAGCACTTTTTTGTTCACGCCTCCCTCCCTTCTTGGTTGCGGTCGTTCGCCGCATCCGTACGTCTTGGGGGGATGGCACTTCGTGAGCCATTTTCAGATCCCCGGCAAGGGCCGGAGGGGATCACAAATCTCTTGCTGTTGATAAAACTTGGTGCAAGGTTGGGTCGGTTTCGTTCTCCTCCCCTTTACACATTCAAGGATCTGACGGCAGTTGGCACAAGGGTCACGCTGGCGCGGACAACCTTGTCAGTGCATGCTTGTCGGGGCGTCAATCAACGGATTTGCACCGGCGTTCCACTCAGGATTTTCCCTTAGCAGGGCAAATGATGGACCGAGTTTCGCGCATGCTTACCGACGTTGACGGTGCTAAAACCCAGTGTGGCTTGATCATTGAAAAGTGAAAATGGTGGAGGGAGAAACCACGCACCCTACCCCTTTGCCTTTTTCTTAAAATGGGGCCCGCATGGTGGACACGCTGCCCGAGCTGCTTGGGGTTGCCGCGTCGTCGCCATCCCTTGCTTCCGCTACCAGTTGCGGCCACGGCGGAGACGGGTGACGGAAACTATGCAGGACGGACGAAGGAGCGACGTCGCACCCTTCCCGAGCTGCCGTGTCGAGCATCATGGATGATGAAGCGACCGATGGAGGCATCAATGATGGAGATTGTTGCCCCGATCTCGACCTCAGGTTCGCGCACGCGCGCTCCCCCTACCTAGCGCACGAAAGATGTCGTGGTTTAACACGGCCAACTATGGAGCCATCGGCTCCTTTTTGGTTCTGCAGGGGAGAGGTCGCAAAGGAAAGTGTGGCCCTCAAGGAGGAGGCACAGAAGGCGGAGGTGCAATCGCAACTTTCCTCTAAGGGCCAGGCCCTTGATACCGCCAAAGGCACCATTACTGACATGAAGGCAAGGATCGGTACTTTGGAGGGCAAGATTGAGTCTGCCGGGGTTCATGAGAAGCAGCTGATAAGGGACATGGAAAATACGAAGATCCTCCAGAAGGACGCGGAGGAAAAATTGGTGAACCAGGTTCAGCAGCGTGATCTTTGGATCAAGAACCTGGTCGACATTGTCGAGTGCCTCACTGCCAGATCGCAGCGATTGGCATGGAGGGTCTAGTCTTCTCGGTTGGCGGGCAAGAGGCCCCAAGCATCAAGCTGGCGCTCTTCTTCGACGGGTTGATCGGAGAGCTGAAGGTCCATGAGGAGGGAAGAGCCGCTCATTTCGCAAGCGAGTCCCGGAGGCTTGCCCGTAACGCCCTCTTCATGGTCTTGAGCAACATTGCCTACCGCCACCCGAATCTCAACCTTGCAGATGGCTTCAGGAAGTTGCCGGCAGGCGCTGATGTTTCTGCTGCCAAGGATAAGGTTGCCCCTTTCGCCGACAAGGTGCTCTCCGTCCCCAGGGCTCCATAAGGCCGCCAAAGTTGCCATATTGCCCCGTAACAAAATATTCGCATTGCCATATTGCCCTGTAACAAAACATTATTCATGTCTTGCATTTAGATCCAATACCACTTTTGTTTGTGCCAAACTGGTGTGTTAACTAATTTCAAATGCGTGCTATCCCTCTCACATTTTATCCATGGATGTTCGTATGGCTAGTTTCTTCTTATGTGCTTTGGTTGCCCGCCGGTAGCATACTGTCACGATTGCTGCGAGGAACGGGTCCTTAGCATTCAGCTGGCGAAGACATGTCCCGGAAGGTCTTTCCTTTTGGAGTCTTTGATGCAGCCACCCACTCCGTGAGCAGGCTCGGAGCGGAGCGAGGGTGCAGAAAAATCCGACAAGGTGCCGTCACACGGAAGACTTGACCATATGAAAAAATGTTGATTGTCCGAGGGATAGCAAACGCAAAATCTGGAGAGAGAGATAGTGAGCACGTCGACTTAGCACTTTTTTGTTCACGCCTCCCTCCCTTCTTGGTTGCGGTCGTTCGCCGCATCCGTACGTCTTGGGGGGATGGCACTTCGTGAGCCATTTTCAGATCCCCGGCAAGGGCCGGAGGGGATCACAAATCTCTTGCTGTTGATAAAACTTGGTGCAAGGTTGGGTCGGTTTCGTTCTCCTCCCCTTTACACATTCAAGGATCTTACGGCAGTTGGCACAAGGGTCACGCTGGCGCGGACAGCCTTGTCAGTGCATGCTTGTCGGGGCGTCAATCAACGGATTCGCACCGGCGTTCCACTCAGGATTTTCCCTTAGCAGGGCAAATGATGGACCGAGTTTCGCGCATGCTTACCGACGTTGACGGTGCTAAAACCCAGTGTGGCTTGATCATTGAAAAGTGAAAATGGTGGAGGGAGAAACCACGCACCCTACCCCTTTGCCTTTTTCTTAAAATGGGGCCCGCATGGTGGACACGCTGCCCGAGCTGCTCGGGGTTGCCGCGTCGTCGCCATCCCTTGCTTCCGCTGCCAGTTGCGGCCACGGCGGAGACGGGTGACGGAAACTATGCAGGACGGACGAAGGAGCGACGTCGCACCCTTCCCGAGCTGCCGTGTCGAGCATCATGGATGATGAAGCGACCGATGGAGGCATCAATGATGGAGATTGTTGCCCCGATCTCGACCTCAAGTTCGCGCACGCGCGCTCCCCCTACCTAGCGCAAGAAAGATGTCGTGGTTTAACACGGCCAACTATGGAGCCATCGGCTCCTTTTTGGTTCTGCAGGGGAGAGGTCGCAAAGGAAGGTGTGGCCCTCAAGGAGGAGGCACAGAAGGCGGAGGTGCAATCGCAACTTTCCTCTAAGGGCCAGGACCTTGATACCGCCAAAGGCACCATTACTGACATGAAGGCAAGGATCGGTACTTTGGAGGGCAAGATTGAGTCTGCCGGGGTTCATGAGAAGCAGCTGATAAGGGACTTGGAAAATACGAAGATCCTCCAGAAGGACGCGGAGGAAAAATTGGTGAACCAGGTTCAGCAGCGTGATCTTTGGATCAAGAACCTAGTCGACATTGTCGAGTGCCTCACTGCCAGATCGCAGCGATTGGCATGGAGGGTCTAGTCTTCTCGGTTGGCGGGCAAGAGGCCCCAAGCATCAAGCTGGCGCTCTTCTTCGACGGGTTGATCGGAGAGCTGAAGGTCCATGAGGAGGGAAGAGCCGCTCATTTTGCAAGCGAGTCCCGGAGGCTTGCCCGTAACGCCCTCTTCATGGTCTTGAGCAACATTGCCTACCGCCACCCGAATCTCAACCTTGCAGATGGCTTCAGGAAGTTGCCGGCAGGCGCTGATGTTTCTGCTGCCAAGGATAAGGTTGCCCCTTTCGCCGACAAGGTGCTCTCCGTCCCCAGGGCTCCATAAGGCCGCCAAAGTTGCCATATTGCCCTGTAACAAAACATTCGCATTGCCATATTGCCGTGTAACAAAACATTATTCATGTCTTGCATTTAGATCCAATACCACTTTTGTTTGTGCCAAACTGGTGTGTTAACTAATTTCAAATGCGTGCTATCCCTCTCACATTTTATCCATGGATGTTCGTATGGCTAGTTTCTTCTTATGTGCTTTGGTTGCCCGCCGGTAGCATACTGTCGCGATTGCTGCGAGGAACGGGTCCTTAGCATTCAGCTGGCGAAGACATGTCCCGGAAGGTTTTTCCTTTTGGAGTCTTTGATGCAGCCACCCACTCCGTGAGCAGGCTCGGAGCGGAGCGAGGGTGCAGACAAATCCGACAAGGTGCCGTCACACGGAAGACTTGACCATATGAAAAAATGTTGATTGTCCGAGGGATAGCAAACGCAAAATCTGGAGAGAGAGATAGTGAGCACGTCAACTTAGCACTTTTTTGTTCACGCCTCCCTCCCTTCTTGATTGCGGTCGTTCGCCGCATCCGTATGTCTTGGGGGGATGGCACTTCGTGAGCCATTTTCAGATCCCCGGCAAGGGCCGGAGGGGATCACAAATCTCTTGCTGTTGATAAAACTTGGTGCAAGGTTGGGTCGGTTTCGTTCTCCTCCCCTTTACACATTCAAGGATCTTACGGCAGTTGGCACAAGGGTCACGCTGGCGCGGACAGCCTTGTCAGTGCATGCTTGTCGGGGCATCAATCAACAGATTCGCACCGGCGTTCCACTCAGGATTTTCCCTTAGCAGGGCAAATGATGGACCGAGTTTCGCGCATGCTTACCGACGTTGACGGTGCTAAAACCCAGTGTGGCTTGATCATTGAAAAGTGAAAATGGTGGAGGGAGAAACCACGCACCCTACCCCTTTGCCTTTTTCTTAAAATGGGTCCCGCATGGTGGACACGCTGCCCGAGCTGCTCGGGGTTGCCGCGTCGTCGCCATCCCTTGCTTCCGCTGCCAGTTGCGGCCACGGCGGAGACGGGTGACAGAAACTATGCAGGACGGACGAAGGAGCGACGTCGCACCCTTCCCGAGCTGCCGTGTCGAGCATCATGGATGATGAAGCGACCGATGGAGGCATCAATGATGGAGATTGTTGCCCCGATCTCGACCTCAGGTTCGCGCACGCGCGCTCCCCCTACCTAGCGCACGAAAGATGTCGTGGTTTAACATGGCCAACTATGGAGCCATCGGCTCCTTTTTGGTTCTGCAGGGGAGAGGTCGCAATGCACAAAGAGCAAAGGCCACAGGCCGGCATGGCAGTGATGACACGGGCGATTATTACCCAGGTTCCATCCTCCATGGGGCGTAAAACCCTACTCCTGTTTTTGGTGGATTGATTGGTGGATGGTGGTGAACACGCAGTGCTCGAGCCCGACAAGGTCGGGCTTGGGGAGAGCAGCTACGCGTGTATGAGTACACCGGGGTCCGAATCCTTTCTAAGGTTGCCTCAGCCCTCCTTTTATAGGTAAAGGGGTTACCACAGTGGCAAAATAGTCATTATGCAATGATATGATAGCCAACAGTGCTATCATACCTAACTCTGCAGACAGGACAAGGTGCATTAAATGCAACGCTTAGTGTCGTGTCGTGGGTGTAGCCCGGCAAGCCTTGCCGTGCCGCTTCAACCATCTCTCTCATGTCTGCTTGACACGCCTCTGGACGGGTGTCACATGGAGATAATCTTCCTTCCAAATGGTTGTCACGCGTCGAGTGACAGCCACTTAGTCACCTGAGGGATCGACACCGCACCAATAGGAGACTTGTGTTGCGATGAGGTGTTGTGGTGTAGCAGTGTATCCTTGTTGGGGAGGTAGGCCGCCAGCGGCCCTGGCAAGCCTTGCCGGGGCATTCATGAGTCTTATCTTTGGGGTGATCTCAACTTGACCAGGCTCGCCTGCCTGGCAAGAAAGGTTTCTTCTTAGTGATATCTTGCTGCCTTGGCCTGGTCTTCTTGATCTGCCCTTTAATTCTCCAAAGGGCTATTTCTTCTGCTTGGCCTTGGTGAAGCTTGCTTCCTTGCTGCCGTGCCGGAGGTCTACTGTCCATGCACAAGTCAGGGGGAAACATACACCCTTGTTCGTGTACCCCGACAGGGATGGGGATCTGTGGGAAAGGGGGTGTTTCATAGGCGTCATCTAAGAAACTCAGGGCGGCGAGGGTATGGAGATTAGTGGGTAACCTGCACGGGCAGAGCGGCAGAGGTTGACGATGGAGGTGGCATGGTGGCGGCAACCTAGCTAGGGTTTTGAGCAAGGGTGGAGTGGTGTGTCTGTGTGAGAGTGGAGGTTTTGGGGGGTGTGTGTGTGTGGAGGGGGCCAAGGTGGTGTTTGACGAATGTGGCACCCCGGCTCAGAGAGACCGGAATGCCCCGTATTCCAGCCCAGAGATCAAGTCTTCTAGAATACGGCACTGCTTTGCATAGGACAAATCACCTCTTTATTACGAATACTCGAGGTACAAGGGTTCTGATATTACAAAGGATTATCGGGAAGGCGACACTACGCCATCTAAGGTAGCTCTATGCTAGCAGCGGAACAACTCATAGCAGCGGAGACTGGCTGGGATGCAATCTAGCTCACAAACTCGAGATCCTCAACAGGCAAGCAATCATGGCATGACCTTGCAATCTGGCATGACACACCATGTGAGTACTTTGAATGTACTCGCAAGCTCACACCAACCAAAGCAATCAAGACAAACAACGACATAGCATTAACATATTAAACAATGATGAGTGTGATATCATTAGAACAATATGAGGTGAGCATGACATGAACATGTTACTCAAGATATGAGCATGTTGATAGTAGCACTAGTATGCAATGGTGATTACCATGTACCAACTTACCCACGCCGGAGGTTATCTCATAACCACCACATGTATCAACTTACCATAGTAGACATCATACGATCACCTCAGGACCAACCAAGCTTGGTATTACCAATACCATAGTTATCATCACATGACCACAAGGAGCTTGATATTCACCCATGATTATCGCATGACCTCATGCCAGTCAACCATAGTTATCCTCAATCGATCACTTAAAGATCAACCAACCTCTCTCTTCATCGAACCAAGGGTTTGCTTATTAGCAAGATTATGATTACTGTTGACCCACAGTGCGACCTACTATGAAATGTGCCCATGACCGAGGGTGCGGCTATCGATATATTATACACTCTGCAGCGGTTAGTACACTGTACCCACACCACAGAATTTATGGCGTCGTGCTCCCATTCGGGTGGACCAACGACATTCCGACAAAACCCATCTATTGCATGACACTCTTCCGGCCTCTCCGACATACTCCCCTTTGGGATATGCCATGGGTGGCCCTGATGTCATTGCATGACTTCCTCCAACTATGTGGCCGACCACCGTCATGGCCAAACAAAACAAAAACGTCCCAAACGGGGACACCCGGGTACAACACAACTTGGGCACACAAGGCTTATGGCCGCCCACCTGATCAGGGTAGCGCGCGCACATAACCTTCCCTAGTTGCAGGCACCAGCGAGAGGCATGCAAATAGACCGAGTTAGGACCTCCCCTTCCAGGCAAGTGTGGTTGCACTGGTGAGCTCGATTCGGTGGCACCATGACTCAGCCAATAGTTGTTCAAGTTTGATTAACATCAGATTCAACTTGAATGATGATGAGCTGAGTCATAATAAAATATCATGATGAAATGACAAAATTGATGGGGAACGAAGCATGAAAATCAAAAATTCCTACGAAACACCCAAGATCCAATCTAGGAGATGTATATCTATGAGAGGGGAGTGGTGTCTACATACCCTTATAGACCGAAAGCGTTAACAATCTAGAGATCGTGGTTGGCGTAGTCGTACTCGCGTCGCGATCCAATCCGATCCAAGTACCGCACGTGCGGCACCTCCGAGTTTAACACACGTACGGCTTGATAGCATCCTCTCCTTCTTGATCCAGCAAGCCAGGGAGGTAGATGAGATCTGAACCAACACGATGGCGTGGTGGTGGTGGTGGCAACGGAATTCCGGCAGGGCTTCGCCAAGCGCTGACGGAACATGGAGGAGGAGTAACGGAAGGGAGACGGGGCAAGCACGGAAGGACTAGCTGCCCCCTGCACCCCCACTATATATAGGGGTGAGGGAGGGGCTTGGTAGCCCTAGCCCCCCTCCCAAGGCAGGGGGCGGCGGCCAAGGAGGGAGGAGTGCCCTCCAAGCCAAGTGGAGGCCCTCCCCCTTAGGGTTTCCCCTTCCCCATGCGCATGGGCCTTGTAGGGGCTGCTTCCCCTGGCCCATTAAGGCCAGGGTGCCCCCTTACAGACCATGCTATTGTATGGGATGTGGTGGAACCCTCCGAGGACTTACGGACCCCTCCGAAACCCTTTGGAATCTTCCGGTGGCTTCCCGTTACAATACCGAAAAAACCAGACCATTTCCCAGAACCCCGACAACTTTCCTTATATAAATCTTTTCTTCCGGAACATTCCGGAGCTCCTCGCGATGTCTCGGATCCCATCCGGGACTCCGAACAACCTTCGGATTTTCCACTATTAATATCTCAATACTACCCTAGCGCTACCGAACGTTAAGTGTGCGACCCTACGGGTTCGAAACATGCAGACATGACCGAGACTCCTCTCCGATCAATAACCAATAGCGGAACCTGGATACCCATATTGGTTCCTACATATTTAAAGAAGGTCTTTATTGGTTGAACCATGATGTCAAGGATTCAGTCAATCCCGTCTGCAATTCCCTTTGTCTGGTGATATGTTACTTGTCCGAGATTCGATCGTCTGTATCTCCATACCTAGTTCAATCTTGTTACTAGCAAGTCTCTTTACTCTTCTGTAATACAAGATCTAGTGACTAAACTCATTAGTCACATGAAGCTTCTCACGATGTTGTATTACCGAGAGGGCCTAGAGATATCTCTCCGTCACACCGAGCGACAAATCCCAGTCTCGATCCATGCAACCCAACAGATACCTTCAGAGATACCTGTAGAGCACCTTTATGATCACCCAGTTATGAAGTAACATTTGATAGCACATAAGGCATTCCTCTAGTATCTGGGAGTGGCATGATCTCATGATCGAAGGAACAGATACTTGACATGAAGAAAGCTATAGCAAATAACTTAAACGATCTGATGCTAAGCTTACGGTTGGGTCTGTCCATCACATCATTCTCCTAATGATGTGATCCTGTTATCAAATGACAACTCATGTCCATGGTTAGGAAATCATAACCATCTTTGATCAATGAGCTAGTCTGGTAGAGGCTTAATAGGGATACAGTTAGTTTATGTATTCACACATGTATTTAAGTTTTCGGTCAATACAATTCTAGGATGAATAATAAACATTTATCATGAACAGGAAATATGATAATAACCATTTTATTATTTCCTCTAGGGCATATTTCCAACAGTCTCCCACTTGCACTAAATTCAATAATCTAGATTACATTGTAATGAATCTAATGCCCATGCATTCTTGGTGCTGATCATGTTTTGCTCATGGAAGAGGTTTACTCAACAGGTCTACCACATTCAGATCCGATGTACTTTACAAAGTTCTATGTCTCCTTCCTTGATGTAATCGTGGATGGAGTTGAAGCTGCGTTTGATGTGCTTGGTCTTCTTGTGAAACCTAGGCTCCTTGGCAATGGCAATTGCACCAGTGTTCTCACAAAAGATAGTCATTGCATCTGATGTACTAGGCACAACTCCTAGATCGGATATGAACTCCTTCATCCAGACTCCTTCATTCGCCGCTTCCTGTGACGTCCCCGGCTCAATCGTGCACTAATCATACACGCAAATGCAGATGATCAAGCCTAAGGACTCACGGGAAGATATCACAACACAACTCTAAAACATAAATAAAGTCATACAAGCTTTATATTACAAGCCAGGGGCCTCGAGGGCTCGAATACAAGCGTCAGCGGAAGCATCAGATATCTGAGTATAGATATGAAACAGAAACAGAAAGGCCTTTAGAAAGGCGGGGCAAAATAAAACACTACGATCGAAAGGCGCAGGCCTCCTGCCTGGGACCCTCCGAACCTACTCCTGGTCGTCATCCAACTCGCCGTAGCATCCATCCTCGGGGTGGTAGTAGTAGTCGATCGACGGGGCATCTGTCTCAGGGGGATCCGTCCTCTGGTCACAACAAACTGATATGGGGAGAAAAGGAAAACAAAGCAACCGTGAGTACTCAGAAGTACTCAGCAAGCAAGGATCTACACTACATATGCAACATTTTCAAGGGGAGGCTGTATATGTGGACTGGGCTGTAGAAATGCCAGAATAAAGAGGAGGCCTAGTCCTATCGAAGACTAGCATCTTTAGAGGTCTTTCAGCAATAGAAGAGAGTAGAACAGTTTAATATAATGTAGCAGTAATGATATCAACCTCACCAAGAGATCCTTTCTCGACTCCCTGCGAGAAAGCTATCCCAGAGCCATACAGTCATCAACCTCGTCCTGAGATCCCTTCTCGACACCCTGCGAGAAGTAATCCCAAAGCCTCACATCTAGGTCTCATCTCAACTTCTAGCTGTATCGATCGGGATACAACTCCGAGTGTCCTTTACCGTAGGACCGGCTATCGATAGATGTGTTCTTCCCTGCAGGGGTGCACCAACTTACCCACCACGCTCGCTTAACTCTGACCGGACAAACTTTTCCGGGTCATGCCCGGCCTCGGCCAAACGATACACCGCAGCCCTACCTAAAGCTCAGCAGAGAGGTCCCCGCCGGTCTACATCCTAAGCACTCAGGGGTCTTGGGCCATCGCCCTGTGCACTCCGGGTCGTTGTGTGCAGGGTGGATACGAGCACCGCCTCGGAGGGTTGGTACGATCCGACCATGCCACAATGCTGAACTGGACGTCTGACAGAACTGTCGGCTGATGCTACGATGCAGAACGCCCATACTATGCCCACGTGATGGTTAGTGCTATCAGGCCAGAGGCCTGCTCGGATCAAATATCCAAATCGTTAGTACCTTGGGCTTGCGGTAACGAGCAGAGACTCACGAAAGATGTGACCCCGTCGCCCCGTCTCGAGGACTTGCTGCAAGGGTTAAGAATGCCCGGCCGCGCCTCGTATTCATCACTCGAGCACCATACAGGCAACCCGTCTTCACAACACTCGCCTCTCAGGCGCACGTGGGTACCCCTCAGGGTCGACCCGCCTATCCAAGTAACAGTGTAAAGTCCAAGTATCCGTGTGTCTATAACATCAGGGGAATCCGAGGTATCACCCTCATTGAATTCCCACTCGATGTATCCGTCAAGGTGAACTCAGAGGAATCACCCTCGATGGGTTCACACTTGAGGTGTTGTACGACGGCGTCGTTATCGGAAGCGGTGAAGGAGGAATCACCCTCGATGACCACGACCGAATAGCTACTCTACAGAGTTAACATCAGAAGTGCTACACGAGGTATCACCCTCGGCACTCGATATTAACGCTGCAGTGTCGTTACAACTAAGGGGGGTGATGTGCGGTGCCGGGGTCTGGTCTTCAATCCCGTTGATCGGGTCTTCTGATAATCCAGCGGGGCAGTCGGGAAAAGTGGGGGTCACTGATAGGTCTCTACCCAGCATAAACTAAGCAGTTTAGGATATGCAGGTAATTATCAACAGCAGGTTACAATAAACAGGCTATGCATCAGAATAGGTAAAGCAGTAGCAGCAGCAATTCTAATGCAAGCATGAGAAAATAGAATGGGCGATATCGGGATGATCAAAGGGGGGGCTTGCCTGGTTGCTCGGCGGCAACGGCAAGGTCGTCAATGGTGTCTTCAGTCTCCGGAGCTGCGTCGGTACCGGGAACAGCGTCGGGGTCTAACGAGAGAGAAGAGGGGGAGGAAACAATAAATACAGAGCAAACAAGTGCAGCACAAAGCATAACATGGCAATACGCGGTGACAGAGGTGATCTAACGCTGTGCCGGGTGATACTGGCGAAGGTGGAATTCATCCGGGAATGTTTTCCCTGTTCCGTACATTTGTCAGACAGATGACCGGAGGGGAATGGTTCCATGTTCGGGTAGCTAGGGACATGTGGCGGATGAACGGACCACGTATTCGGATCCGTCTCGAAATTCTGAGCATTTTTCATATATAAAATATTTTCATCGGAGTTACGGATTAAAAGATATGATTTTCTAAAGTTTTTATTGATTTTTGGAATTGTTTTAATTATTTAAATTCGAATTATCCAAAACAGTAAAAGATGACGTCATTATGATGTCAGCATTGCGTCAGCAGTCAGCGGACCCGCTGACCAGTCAACCGGGCCCACGCGGGACCCACTCGCAGTGACTGGGCACTGACCAGTCAGCTGTCTGTGAGACAGACAGGTGGGGCCGGGTCAACGCCATGTCAGCAAGTCAACTGAGGCGTGGGGCCAGAGGGTTTATTAATTAAAACAGTTAATTTTAAACTACCGATTCATTAAGTGCGCGGGGCCCGCCTGTCATAGAGACAGGGTGTTAATTAAACCAGGGATTACAGGCTAATTAACCACCGGGCGGGCCCGCATGTCATTGAGCCGGCTGGCTGGTTTAAAACCAGCGCGCGCCTGGGAGGGGCCTGCGGCGAGGCCCGACACGGTGGCGGCTCACCGGAGTTGCGCTCCAGCGACCTATTCGAGCGACGGAGGGCAGGGATCAGATCAGCGCGAAGCCGCGCATCGACCCATGCCACTGGTTCATCCGGGAGATGGCTCTAACGCCGGCGACGACCGAGCCCGACGGCGGTGGCGGCATGGCAGCGACATCGACTAGGCTACGGGACGCGAGAGAGAGAGAGATGGGAGGTCGGCGAGGACCGGGTGCTCACAGTGGAGCTTGAGGGAGATCTCGGGGAAGCCGGAGGGCTCGGAGGGAGAAAATCGACGATGGTGAGGCGGCGGCGTCCGACGAGGAAGACGGCCCGATGGCGACGCTGCGGGGCTGCTCCGATCGAACGGGAGGGCGCAGACGACGAGGCGGTCGACGGTGGTACTCCTGGACATGGTCACACGGCGCGGGATGGCTCCTAGCCGTACCGACGACCACGAGCTGGCGGCGGTGGCGCTCGGGGAGGAGCAGAGAGGAAGAGGGGGAGAGAGTGAGGCGAGAGAGAGGCCAGAGGGCGCGGGGCTAGCCCTTATCTACCAGGAGCGGGCGGATGGGCGCGCTGTCGCGAGGAGCGAGGGGGGCCAGGCCCGGGGACGCGCATGCGAGCGGCAGAGGGCGACAGCGCGTGAGGGGGGAGCAGTAGGTTGAAGGAGACCGCGCTGGGCTGGGCCGGCCTGTTGTGACTAGAGCCCACGGGCACAGTAGCTAGGGCCTTTTCCTTTTTCTCGTTTTCGGTTTTTCTGTTTTCTGTTTTCTTTTCTCTGTTTTCCCTTTTCTTTTCTGTTTTGTATTAAATTTTTAATTCAAATGACTTTTGTATTTTATGGCACTTGCCCATATAACATCATTGCAATATCCAACCCTGGTATAAAATGGTTTTGGGGCCAAATGTTTTCATATGGATTTTATTTAAATAAAAAGGTATCAACCAACTCTGTTTTCCTATTGTTAGAGTCACTTAGTTAATTTATTAATTGTTGATTACAATTTTAGAGTAGCCTCCAGAATATTTGCTATTTATTGAACATTTTAGTTTCTGGATTTGGGCAACTTTTATTTCCACTTTTAGTTTGAATTTGAAATTTTAGTTAGGAGCTGAATGCAAAATGGATGCAGATGATGACAGGGCGCTGATAATCATGATGACATGGCATAATCAAAAGGGTGATCACTGTAGTTAACCACTGGGGGTGTTACAAGTCTCCTCCACTAACAAGAATTCTCGTCCCGAGAATTAAGAGGTAGAAGGAAAAAGTTCGGGATATTCCGCACGGAGATTATCCTCGCGTTCCCAAGTGGCTTCATCTTCAGTATGATTTGACCACTGCACTTTGAGGAACTTGGTAACCTTCTGACGGGTCCGATGTTTAGCTTCATCGAGAATGCGGATCGGATGCTCCTTATAAGATAGATCATCTTGCAATTCGAGCATCTCGTGATCCACAGCTCGGTGCGGAGATTCCTTGAAGCATTTACGAAGTTGCGACACATGGAAGACGTCGTGGATATGAGAGAATTGCGGTGGCAACTCCAATTTATATGCCACCTGACCACGTCTTGCTACAATGCGGAAAGGACCAATGTAGCATGGAGCTAACTTGCCCTTGATTCCAAAACGGTGGGTGCCCTTCATAGGAGTGACACGCAGATAAGCTTGATCACCAAGTTGATAAGTCAAACCCCATCGTTTGCGATCATAGTTGCTCTTCTGGCGGTCCTGAGCCACCTTGAGATTTTCCCGGACAATACGAACTTGTTCTTCGGCGTGTTGGATAATATCCGGACCCACGAGTGGTCGTTCCCCAGTTTCTGACCAATTCAGAGGGGTTCGACACTTATGTCCATAGAGTACTTCGAAGGGGGCCATTTTCAAACTGGCTTGATAGCTGTTGTTATAAGAGAACTCGGCATACGGGAGAGATTCTTCCCACTTCTTGCGAATGAAATAACACAAGCCTGAAGCATGTCTTCAAGCACTTGGTTGACTCGCTCGACTTGGCCATGGGATTGGGGGTGATAAGCTGAACTCCAGGTAATATGAGTTCCCCTAGCTGTCTGGGAACTTTCCCAGAATTTGGAAGTGAAAAGACCGCCACGGTCCAAACTAATCTCCTTCGGAATACCGTGGAGTGAAACAATTCTGGATATATACAATTCTGCTAACTGACTAGCAGTGATCGTCTCCTTGACAGGTAGAAAGTGTGCAACTTTAGAAAGTTGGTCGACGACGACAAGAATAGCATCGTGACCCTTTTGGGACCTGGGAAGTCCTGTAATGAATTCCATCTGAACCTTATCCCATTTCCATAGAGGAATAGGAAGTGGTTGCAGAATTCCAGCAGGCTTCTGATGTTCTGCTTTAACGCGATGACACACATCACATTCAGCAACATATCGAGCAATATCCTGCTTCATTTTAGACCACCAGTACCTTTGACGGAGATCACGATACATCTTGGTGCTACCCGGATGAATAGACAGCGGGGTATCTTGTGCCTCCTTCATGACCTTGTCAGTCATGAGTTCGAAGCGAGGTACCACAATGCGGTTTCTGAAATACAAGTTTCCATATTCAGACAGCGAGAAATCCCTGTACTTTTGAAGGTGAAGATCTTTCTTCATGAGATCAATTTCAGCATCTTTAGCTTGCGCATTCTTAACAGCTTTCTCAAGATCTGGTTGTATCACAAGGTTATTAAGAGAACCCTGTGGAACAATACGCAGATTTAGCTTGCGCAGTTCTCCAAAAAGACGAGGTTGAGCTCGCCTAACCATGAGGTTGTCGCAATAGGACTTGCGGCTTAAGGCTTCAGCCATCACGTTAGCCTTGCCAGGGGTATAGGAAATACCCAAATCATAGTCCGCAATGGCCTCCATCCATCTTTGCCGACGGAGATTTAGAGATGGCTGAGTGAACAAGTACTTCAGACTTTTATGATCCGTGTATATCTCACAACGATTACCGAGGAGGTAATGTCGCCACAACTGCAGTGCATAGATGACAACAGCTAGTTCTAGATCATGTACCGGATAATTCTCTTCATGTGGGCGCAACTGTCGAGAGCCGTAGGCAATCACTTTACGCTCTTGCATTAGGACACAGCCTAATCCTTCACGGGATGCGTCACAATAAATCACGAAGTCTTTGCGTGAATCTGGTGGAGCAAGTACTGGGGCAGATGTCAGGTTGTCTTTGAGTGTTTGAAAACTTTCCTTGCATTTTTCGGTCCATTCGAACTTAACGCCTTTGTGAAGCAGATCAGTCAAAGGCTTAGCAATTTTTGAAAAATTCTCGACAAAATGACGGCAATAACTTGCAAGGCCGAGAAAACTTCTGACTTGCTTGACGTTCTTTGGAGGAGTCCAGTCCAGAATAGCCTGAACTCGTTCTGGGTTAACAGCAATTCCATCCTTGGAAATCACATGGCCAAGGTAAGTTACTTCAGAAAGCCAAAATTCACATTTGGAGTATTTGGCATACAACTGGTGTTCTCGGAGCCTTTCCAGTACTAGACGGAGGTGTTCAGCATGTTCTTCTTTATTCTTCGAATATACCAGAATATCTTCCAGATATACCACGACGAACTTGTCGAGATAATCCATGAAAATGTAATTCATCAGACGGGAGAATGTGGCTGGAGCATTTGTTAAGCCAAATGACATGACAGTGTACTCATAAGAACCATAGCGAGTAATGAATGCTGTCTTGGGAATATCCTCTTCACGAACACGGATCTGATGATAACCCAACCTCAAGTCGAGTTTAGAAAACACCGATGATCGATCAACTTGCTGGATCCTACTCTCCATGTGCACTCTGATGCAGAATCCGGTCTCATCGAATAACAACTCGGAGTATAATACAACTCGGAGAGAAAGGTTAAATAAAACAATGGAAAGGAAAATGATGATCAAACTAATCAGATCAATATCAGGGAAATCGCACAGATATCCAGCTCTCCGGGTGGACGAGAATTACGAGATCCTAAGTGTCGGCGTTAGTAAACTTTATTTAACCTGAAAAGAAGAGAGATCAGAGTCCCAGAGTATAGGTCGAGGAGTAAAAGATCCTAATACCACCCAATTGGCGACGTGGGCCCGTAAGCCACACAGCCAAGTTAGTAAAACAATTTTCGGTTACTAGACTCAACTTCGGCCAACGAGTTGGAAAGGGGGTTCCTACAGGCGGTCGGCTCTGATACCAACTTCTGACGCCCCTGGCTCAATCGTGCACTAATCATACACGCAAATGCACATGATCAAGCCTAAGGACTCACGGGAAGATATCACAACACAACTCTAAAACATAAATAAAGTCATACAAGCTTTATATTACAAGCCATGGGTCTCGAGGGCTCGAATACAAAAGTTCGCATACAAGCGTCAGCGGAAGCATCAGATATCTGAGTATAGATATGAAACAGAAACAGAAAGGCCTTTAGAAAGGCGGGGCAAAATAAAACACTACGATTGAAAGGCGCAGGCCTCCTGCCTGGGACCCTCCGAACCTACTCCTGGTCGTCATCCAACTCACCGTAGCATCCATCCTCGGGTTGGTAGTAGTAGTCGATCGACGGGGCATCTGTCTCAGGGGGATCCATCCTCTGGTCACAACAAACTGATATGGGGAGAAAAGGAAAACAAAGCAACCGTGAGTACTCAGAAGTACTCACCAAGCAAGGATCTACACTACATATGCAACTTTTTCAAGGGGAGGCTGTATATGTGGACTGGGCTGCAGACATGCCAGAATAGAGAGGAGGCCTAGTCCTATCGAAGACTAGCATCTTCAGTGGTCTTTCAGCAATAGAAGAGAGTAGAACAGTTCAATATAATGTAGCAGTAATGATATCAACCTCACCCAGAGATCCTTTCTCGACTCCCTGCGAGAAAGCAATCCCAGAGCCATACAGTCATCAACCTCGTCCTGAGATCCCTTCTCGACTCCCTGCGAGAAGCAATCCCAGAGCCTCACATCCAGGTCTCATCTCAACTTCTAGCTGTATCGATCGGGATACAACTCCGAGTGTCCTTTACCGTAGGACCGGCTATCGATAGATGTGTTCTTCCCTGCAGGGGTGCACCAACTTACCCACCACGCTCGCTTAACTCTGACCGGACACACTTTTCCGGGTCATGCCCGGCCTCGGCCAAACGATACACCGCAGCCCTACCTAAAGCTCAGCAGAGAGGTCCCCGCCGGTCTACATCCTAAGCACTCAGGGGTCTTGGGCCATCGCCCTGTGCACTCCGGGTCGTTGTGTGCAGGGTGGATACCAGCACCGCCTCGGAGGGTCGGTACGATCTGACCGTGCCATAATGTTGAACTGGACGTCTGACAGAACTGTCGGCTGATGCTACGATGCAGAACGCCCATACTATGCCCACGTGATGGTTAGTGCTATCAGGCCAGAGGCCTACTCAGATCAAATATCCAAATCGTTAGTACCTTGTGCTTGCGGTAACGAGCAGAGACTCACGAAAGATGTGACCTCGTTGCCTCGTCTCGAGGACTTGCTGCAAGGGTTAAGAATGCCCGGCCGCGCCTCGTATTCATCACTTGGGCACCATTCAGGCAACCCGTCTTCACAACACTCGCCTCTCAGGCGCACGTGGGTACCCCTCAGGGTCGACCCGCCTATCCAAGTAACAGTGTAAAGTCCAAGTATCCGTGTGTCTATAACATTAGGGGAATCCGAGGTATCACCCCCATTGAATTCTCACTTGATGTATCCGTCAAGGTTAACTCGGAGGAATCACCCTCGATGGGTTCACACTTGAGGTGTTGTACGACGGCGTCGTTATCGGAAGCGGTGAAGGAGGAATCACCCTCGAGGACCATGACCGAATAGCTACTCTACAGAGTTAACATCAGAAGTGCTACACGAGGTATCACCCTCGGCACTCGATATTAACGCTGCCGTGTTGTTACAACTAAGGGTGGTGAAGTGCGGTGCCGGGGTCTGGTCTTCAATCCCATTGATCGGGTCTTCTGATAATCCAGCGGGGCAGTCGGGAAAAGTGGTGGTCACTGATAGGTCTCTATCCAGCCGAAACTAAGCAGTTTAGGATATGCAGGTAATTATCAACAGCAGGTTACAATAAACAGGCTATGCATCAGAATAGGTAAAGCAGTAGCAGCAGCAATTCTAATGCAAGCATGAGAAAGTAGAATGGGCGATATCGGGATGATCAAAGGGGGGGCTTGCCTGGTTGCTCGGCGGCAAGGGCAAGGTCGTCAATGGTGTCTTCGGTCTCCGGAGCTGCGTCGGTACCGGGAACAGCGTCGGGGTCTAACGAGAGAGAAGAGGGGGAGGAAACAATAAATACAGAGCAAACAAGTGCAGCACAAAGCATAACATGGCAATACGCGGTGACAGAGGTGATCTAACGTAGTGCCGGGTGATACTGGCGAAGCTGGAATTCATCCGGGAATGTTTTCCCGGTTCCGGACATTTGACAGACAGATGACCGGAGGGGAACGGTTCCATATTCGGGTAGCTAGGGACATGTGGCGGACAAACGGACCGCGTTTTCGGATCCGTCTCGAAATTCGGAGCATTTTTCATATATAAAATATTTTCATCGGAGTTACGGATTAAAAGATATGATTTTCTAAAGTTTTTATTGATTTCTGGAATTGTTTTAATTATTTAAATTTGAATTATCCAAAACAGTAAAAGATGACGTCATTATGATGTCAGTACTGTGTCAGCGGTCAGCGGACCCGCTGACCAGTCAACCGGGCCCATGCGAGACCCACTGGCAGTGACTGGGCACTGCCCAGTCAGCTGTCTGTGAGACAGACAGGTGGGGCCGGGTCAACGCCACATCAGCAAGTGAACTGACGCGTGGGGCCAGAGGGTTTATTAATTAAAACAGTTAATTTTAAACTACTGATTAATTAAGTGTGCGGGGCCTGCCTGTCATAGAGACAGGGGGTTAATTAAACCGGGGATTAGGGGCTAATTAACCACCGGGCGGGCCCGCATGTCAGTGAGCCGGCCAGCTGGTTTAAAACCAGCGCGCGCCTGGGAGGGGCCGGCGGTGAGGCCCGACACGGTGGAGGCTCACCGGAGTTGCGCTCCGGCGACCTATTCGAGCGGCGGAGGGCAGGGATCGGATCAGCGCGAAGCTGCGCATCCACCCATGCCACTGGTTCATCCGGGAGATGGCTCTAATGCCGGCGACAACCGAGCCCGACGGCGGTGGCGGCATGGCAGCGACATCGACTCGTCTACGGGACGCGAGAGAGAGAGATGGGAGGTCGGCGAGGACCAGGTGCTCACAGTGGAGCTCAAGGGAGGTCTCGGGGAAGCCGGAGGGCTCGGAGGGAGCTAATCGACGACGGTGAGGCGGTGGCGTCCGACGAGGAAGACGGCCCGATGGCGACGCTGCAGGGCTGCTCCGATCGAACGGGAGGGCGTAGACGACGAGGTGGTCGACGGTGGTCCTCCTGGATGTGGTCACACGGCGCGGGATGGCTCCTAGCCGTACCGACGACCGCGAGCTGGCGGCGGTGGCGCTCGAGGAGGAGCAGAGAGGAAGAGGGGGAGAGAGTGAGGCGAGAGAGAGGCCAGAGGGCGCGGGGCTAGCCCTTATCTACCAGGAGCGGGCGGCTGGGCGCGCTGTCGCGAGGAGCGAGGGGGGGGGGGGGCCAGGCCCGGGGACGTGCAGGCGAGCGGCAGACGGCGACAGCGCGTGAGGGGGGAGCAGTAGGTTGAAGGAGACCGCGCTGGGCTGGGCCGGCCTGGAGTGACTAGAGCCCACGGGCACAGTAGCTAGGGCCTTTTCCTTTTTCTCGTTTTCAGTTTTTCAGTTTTCTCTTTTCTTTTCTCTGTTTTCCCTTTTCTTTTCTGTTTTGTATTAAATTTTTAATTCAAATGACTTTTGTATTTTATGGCACTTGCCCATATAACATCATTGCAATATCCAACCCTGGTATAAAATGGTTTTGGGGCCAAATGTTTTCATATGGATTTTATTTAAATAAAAAGGTATCAACCAACTCTGTTTTCCTATTGTTAGAGTCACTTAGTTAATTTATTAATTGTTGATTACAATTTTAGAGTAGCCTCTGGAATATTTGCTATTTATTGAACATTTTAGTTTTTGGATTTGGGCAACTTTTATTTCCACTTTTAGTTTGAATTTGAAATTTTAGTTAGGAGTTGAATGCAAAATGGATGCAGATGATGACAGGGCGCTGATAATCATGATGACATGGCAGAATCAAAAGGGTGATCACTGTAGTTAACCACTGGGGGTGTTACACTTCCGAAGCCGCTATGTACTACGCTTCACATGTAGATCCTGCTACGACGCTCTGCTTGGAACTACACCAACTGACTGCTCCACCATTCATAATAAATACTTATCCAGTTCGTGACTTCGAGTCATCCAGATCAGTGTCAAAGATAGCATCGACGTAACCCTTTACGACGAGCTCTGTGTCACCTCCATAAATGAGAAACATGTCCTTAGTCCTCTTTAGGTAATTAAGGATATTTTTATCGTTGTCCAGTGATCCACTCCTGGATTACTTTGATACCTCCCTACCAGACTTATCATAAGGCCACATCAGGTCTGGTACACACCATGGCATACATTATAGAGCCTATGGCTGAGGCATAGGGGATGACCTTCATCCTTTATCTTTCTTCTGTCGTGGTCGGGCTTTGAGTCTGACTCAACTTCACACCTTGCAACACAGGCAAGAACCCCTTCTTTGACTGGTCCATTTTGAACTTCTTCCAAATATTGTCAAGGTACGCGCTTTGTGAAAGTCCTATCAATCGTCTCGATCTATCTCTAAAGATCTTGATGCCCAATATGTAAGCAGCTTCACCTAGGTCTTTCATTGGAAAACTTTTGTTCAAATAGCCCTTGATGCTTTCCAGAAATTCTATATCATTTCCAATCAATAATATGTCAACCACATATAGTATTAGAAATGCTACAAAGCTCCCACTCACTTTCTTGTAAATACAAGCTTCTCTGTCAGTTTGTATAAAACCAAAAGCCTTGATCACCTCATCAAAACATAAATTCCAACGCCGAGATGCTTGCACCAGTGCATAGATGGATCGCAGGAGCTTGCATACCTTGTTAGCATCCTTAGGATCAACAAAACCATCTAGTTGCATCATATACAACTCTTCCTTAAGGAACCCATTAAGGAACGCTATTTTGACGTCCATCTGCCAGATTTCATAGTCATAATATGCGACAATTGCTAACATAATTCTAACAGACTGAAGGATAGCTACGGGTGAGAAAGTCTCAACGTAGTCAACTCCTTGAATTTGTTGAAAACCTTTTGCGACAAGTCGAATTTTATAGACGGTGACATTACCATCGGCGTCTGTCTTCTTCTTAAAGATCCATTTATTCTCAATTGCCTGGCGGTCATCGGGTAAGTCTACCAAAGTCCATACTTTGTTCTCATACATGGATCCTATCTCGGATTTCATGGCCTCAAGCCATTTGCCAGAATCCAGGTTCATCTCTGCTTCTTCATAGTTCGTAGGTTCGTTGTTATCTAACAACATGACTTCCAGGATGGGATTACCATACCACTCCGGTGCAGAACGTGTCCCGGTCGACCTACGAAGTTCGGTAGTAACTTCAACTGAAGTTTCATCATCATCATCATTACCTTCCTCTCCGGTTAGTGTAAGCATCACGGGAACTATTTTCTCTGATGTGCTACTCTCTAGTTCAAGAAAAGGTACAATTACCTCATCAAGCT
Source organism: Thinopyrum elongatum (assembly GCA_011799875.1). Taxonomy (NCBI): domain Eukaryota; kingdom Viridiplantae; phylum Streptophyta; class Magnoliopsida; order Poales; family Poaceae; genus Thinopyrum; species Thinopyrum elongatum. The sequence continues at coordinate 600,037,933 of CM022303.1, read as the reverse complement.
CTACTTTCCTCCCAGGCACATCTTTCGAGAAAACTCCTTCTGTAGAAAGGAGCCATTTTTAGGAACAAATATCTTTCCCTCGGATCTGTGATAGAGGGTATACCCAATGGTCTCTTTAGGGTATCCTATGAAGACGCACTTCTCCGCTTTGGGTTCGAGCTTATCAGGCTGAAGCCTCTTAACATAAGCATCGCATCCCCAAACTTTAAGAAACGACTGTTTAGGTTTCTTGCCAAACCATAATTCATACGGTGTCGTCTCAATGGACTTATTAGATGGTGGCCTATTTAAAGTGAATGCGGCTGTCTCTAATGCATAACCCCAAAATGATAGTGGAAATCGGTAAGAGACATCATAGAACACACCATATCTAATAAAGTACGATTACGTCATTCGGACACACCAATACGCTGCCATGTTCCAGGTGGCGTGAGCTGTGAAACAATTCCACATTGTCTTAAATGATTGCCAAACTCGTAACTCAAATATTCACCTCCACGATCAGATCATAGAAACTTTATTTTCTTGTTATGATGATTCTCCACTTCATTCTAAAATTCCTTGAACTTTTCAAATGTTTTAGAATTGTGTTTCATTAAGTAAATATACCCATATCTACTCAAATCATCCGTGAAGGTAAGAAATAATGATATCCATCACGCACTTCAACACTCATCGGACCGCATACATTGGTATGTATTATTTCCAATAAGTCATTTGCCCTCTCCATTGTACCCGAAAACGGGGTTTTAGTCATCTTGCCCATGAGGCATGGTTCACATGTATCAAATGATTCATAATCAAGTGATTCCAAAAGTCCATCAGCATGGAGTTTATTCATGCGCTTTACACCAATATGACCTAAGGGGCAGTGCCACAAGTATGTGGTACTATCATCATTAACTTTGCATCTTTTGGCATTAATCTTATGAATATGTGTATCACTACGATTGGGATTCAACAAGAATAAACCATTCACAAGGGTGCATCACCATAAAATATATTATCCATATAAATAGAACAACCATTATTCTCTGACTTAAATGAATAAGCATCTCGCAATAAACAAGATCCATATATAATGTTCACGCTCAACGCAGGAACCAAATAACAATTATTTAGGTTTAAAACTAATCCTGAAGGTAAATGTAGAGGTAGCGTGCCGACGGCGATCACATCAACCTTGAAACCATTTCCGACGTGCATCGTCTCCTCGTCTTTAGCTAGTCTCCATTTATTCCGCAGCTCCTGTTTCGAGTTATAAATATTAGCAACCAAACCAGTATCAAATACCCAGGCGCTACTACGAGCAATAGTAAGGTACACATCTATAACATGTATATCAAGTATACATTTGTTGACGTTGCCAACCTTCTTATCTGCCAAGTACTGGGGGCAATTTCACCTCAAGTGGGCCTTCCCCTTGCAATAGAAGCACTCAGTCTTGGGTTTGGGTCCAGCCTTGGGTTTCTTCACGGGAGCGGCAACTGTCTTGCCATTCTTCTTGAAGTTCCCTTTCTTTACCTTGCCCTTCTTGAAATTGGTGGTCTTATTGACCATCAACATTTGATGTTCTTTCTTGATTTCTACCTCTACGGCCTTAAGCACTGTGAAGAGCTTAGGGATCATTTTCTCCATCCCTCGCATATTATAGTTCAGCACAAAGCCCTTGTAGCTTGGTGGCAGTGACTGAAGAACTCTATCAATCGTTACCTGATCTGGAAGATTAACTCCCAATAGATTCAAGCGGTTGTAGTACCCAGACATTCTGAGTACATGCTCACTAATGGAGCTGTTCTCCTCCATCTTGCAGCTAAAGAACTTGTCGGAGGTGTCATACCTCTCAACCCTGGCATGAGCTTGAAATACTAATTTCAGCTCCTGGAATATCTCATATGCTCCGTGGTGCTCAAAACCTCTTTGGAGCCCAGGTTCAAAGCCGTAAAGCATGGCGCACTGAACTATCGTGTAGTCATCATTCCTGGTCTGCCAGACGTTCATAGTGTCCAGGTTTGTGGGAGCGGGTGGCACACCTAGTGATGCTTCAAGGACATAAGCCTTCTGTGCAGCAGTGAGGATAATCCGCAAGTTACGGACCTAGTCCGCATAGTTGCTTCTATCATCTTTCAACTTAGCTTTCTCTAGGAACGAATAAAAATTTAGGGGAGCTACAGCGCGATCCATTGATCTACAACATTAATTTGCAAAGACATTAAGACTATGTTCATGATAATTGGTTTAGTTAATCAAATCACTAGTGAACTCCCAATAAAATCAACATCCCTCAAGTTCTCTAAGTGTTTACATGATCCATATCAACCAACCCATGTCCGATCATCACGTGAGACGTGGTGGTCATCAACAGTGAACATCTCCATGTTGCTCATATCTACTATATGACTCATGTTCAACATTTCGTTATTCCGTGTTCTGAGGCCATGTCTTTACATGCTAGGCTCGTCAATTTTAACACAGGTATTACACATGTGTAAAACTGCCTTACACCTGTGATACGTCTCCAAAGTATCTATAATTTTTTATTGTTCCATGCTGTAATATTATCATTCTTGGATGTTTTACAATCATTTTATAGCAACTTTGTATCATTTTTTGGGACAAACCTATTGACATAGTGCCCAGTGCCAGTTGCTATTTTTTTACTTCACAGAATATCAGTACTAAACGGAGTCCAAACGCAGCAAAACTTTTTGGAGAATTTTTATGGACCAGAAGAAACAATAAGGGCCAAAGAAGTACCGGAGGGGTGCCCCGAGGGGGGCACAATCCACCTGGGCGGGCCTGGGGGCCCAGGCACGCCCTGGTGGGTTGTGCCCACCTCGGTGGCCTCCTGCACCGCCTCTTTGCCCTATAAATACCCCAATATTCCAAAAACCCTAGGGGAGTCGACGAAACACAATTCCAACCGCTGTAAGTTCCAGAACCACCAGATCCAATCTAGACACCATCCCGGAGGGGTTCATCATCCTCATTGGTGCCTCTCCGATGATGCGTGAGTAGTTCATCATACACCTACGGGTCTGTAGTCAGTAGCTACATGGCTTCCTCTCTCTCTTTTGATTCTTAATACAATGGTCTCTTGGAGATCTATTTTATGTAACTCTTTTTGTGGTGTGTTTGTTGGGATGCGATGAACTTTGAGTTTACGATCAGATCTATATCCATGAATATTATTTGAGTCTTCTTTGATCTAGTATTTGCATGATTACTTATAGCCTCGTATTTCTTCTCCAAATCTTTGGTTTAGTTAGGCCAACTAGATCTATTTTTCTTGCCATGGGAAGAGGTGCTTTGTGATGGGTTCGATTGTGCGGTGTTCTTTCCGAGTGGCAGAAGGGGTAGCAAGACACACTTGTATTTTTGCTATTAAGGATAACAAGATGGCGGCTATTCCTACATGAATAGATCTTGTCTACATCATGTCATCGTTCTTATTGCATTACTCCGTTTCTCCATGAACTCAATACACCAGATGCATGCTGGATAGCGGTCGATGTGTGAAGTAATAGTAGTAGATGCAGGCAGGAGTCGGTCTACTAATCTTGGACGTGATGCCTATATAATGATCATTGCCTTGGGATATCGTCATAATTATTCGATCTTCTATCAATTGCCCAACAGTAATTTGTATACCCACCGTATGCTATTTTTCTCGAGAGAATCCACTAGTGAAATCTATGGCCCCTAGGTCTATTCTCCATCATATTTGCTTTGAGATCTATTTTTATTCGCTTTTATTTTAAGATCTATTATTCCAAAAACCCAAAAATACCTTGCTGCACTTTTTTATCATTTATTTTATTTCACGTTTTATCGAGATCTATTTATCCAATCTACCACAAATTTATCTATCTTTTTACCGTGGAGGGATTGACAACCCCTCTTACGCGTCGGGTTGCAAGTATTTGTTCTTTGTGTGCAGGTATTGTTTACATAGTGTTGCTTGGCTCTCCTACTGGATTGATACCTTGGTTTCATAACTGAGGGAAATACCTACCGTAGCTGTGATGCATCATCCCTTCCTCTTTGGTGAAATACCGACGTAGTTCAAGTGACATCTATAGGAATTTCTGGCGCCGTTGCCGGGAAGATATCATCAACATCTATCTGGTTCCTAATCACAAATCTCTACTCCTTGCAATTTATATTATTTGCCATTTGCCTCTTGTTTTCATCTCCCCCACTTCACAAAAATTTGCCGTTTTATTCGCCCTCTTTTTCGCTCGCCATTTTCTCATCAGATCTGTTTTTGTGTGCAAGCCTGTATGCCACTTTCATCGTTATGGCTAGTTATTCCTCTGCTGCATGTACCCCTGAGAACAAGGTTCTTAACTTTAAAGAAAGGGGAGGGGAGAATCTAAAAGATGCTTGGTATAGGATTTGCAATGCTCATAATAGATCTGTTCGTAAGCAATCTACCATTATTATTCTTTGCAGTTTTTATGTGGGCATCACCACTTGGTATAGATTCATCCTTGATACGATTATCGGTATAAATTTCTTGATGAGACCATCTTTGGATGCTTTTAATGCCATGGGAGATCTAGTAGGTGCACCACCTATCATTATTAATGAAACAATCTCAACCCTTGAGCATGTTATGCAAAGATTAGATGCTACTGAAAAGAAGATGGTCACTTTAGGGGAAATTGGAAACTTGGATACAAAGATGCAGAATCTTGCTAGTAAATTTAGGTCAAAAGCGGGCGATGTTTTCAAGCTACTAAGGGAAAAGGAAACTGTAATTAACGAAAGAATTGGAGAGAGTGCTTCCCGGATTGATAAGTTAGAAGAAATTTTTAGTAATGTAAGCACGGCCTTTGCTTCCGCTAAAACTATTGGAAAAACTCCTGTAAAATTGGCAAGATTACGCAAGTCACTAAAAACAAGGGTGAAACTTCTAATAATAACCAAGAAGATCTTAAGATGATTAGTATTCACCCCGATTTTGTTGAAGTGATAAAAGACCCTACCTGCAATAATGATTTTTCTCAATCTTGTCCCTAGGAGTATTGTTATTGAAAATTTATATGCTAAATCTTTGAAGAATTCTAAGTGTTTGATTGAGGAGTTGGAAACTAAAGATGACAATACTTGAATCTATGCGTTATGCCTAGCTAGCACTACAAAAAAAATACACTTCCATGATGATACGTGTTTGTCACAGTAGGTCACGTTTTCTGTCATGCATACACATCCATGACGATTTTATGACACAATCAAGACAGTCATACCTGTGCTATCGTAGAAGTGTTCCATGACATTACCAAAATTATCATCACGGAAGTGTCCACTTCCATGACGATAAATCGTGCGTCATAGAAGTGCTTTTGTCAAGGGTAACCGACATGTGGCATCCACCGTAACCCGTTAACAGCTGGGACCAATGACGATTTTCCACGTGTAAAATTCTCATTGGATATAGCAACCACGTGTTAGCACCCGAAAAGGACAGATGTCAACTGCCCAATGGACAGGAGGCGCCGATGATACGTCGACACGTGGCAAGCCCCAACAGCAGCCCATTTAGGTCAAAAAGGCTAGCCCAATCAAAATTAACGGGCTGGCCCATTAATGGCCTGCTTGCAGACGGCCCATTCGCAGTTATGGTCTGTATGGCTAGTGTCAAATCGGCCCATCAACGGCCCGTTCTAAACTTGTCATCATCGCGGCCCATGGTCACTTCTGGCCCATTAACAGCCCGCTAAGTATTTGGGCCGAATTACGTCCCGGTGTGTTTCCGGCCTTTTAAAGGTCCTGCTTCATTTGGGCCCATTTATTGGCCATTGAAACTTTCGGCCCATAAACGACCGTGAAGGATTTGGGTCATATTCGGCCATGTCTAACATTCAGCCTGTTAGAGTCCCACTGTAGATTTGGGCCACTTCCAGCCTATTTTGATTTTCGACCTATGAACGTCGGCCGAAATCCATGGGCCATATGTGGCCCAACATCACATCGGGCCTATTAAGGGCCCATATAAAACTGATACTAATCAAGCCCGACTAAACTTCCGGCCTGTTAAAGGCCCGTGTAGTAGGTCGACGCATTTACGGCCCGTCTGAATTTCGGCCTATGAACGATCCGCATTGTAAATGGGCCACCACGAGCTAAGATACATTTCGGCTTGCTAATGACCAGTGGGTTATTTGGCACAATCAGGGCCCAATCTCACTTTCGGCCTATTAAAGGCCCATGTTTTAATGGGCTTGAGATATTTACAAATGTTAAGGGCCTATTGTTACCGAGGGCCCAAATTATGTTTATACCTATTAAAGGCCCACTAGGGGCACATGCCTACCAAAAATATGAAAGCTTACGCTGATTTACGCCCATATATTTTTAGTGGGCTACATGCAAATTACGGCCCATAATCATTTTTAGCCCAATTAGAATGGGCCTGACGAATGTTGGCACGTTGGGCTCCTATGAAGCTTTCGGCCAAATACATTACTAAGATAAACCTACACTATACAAAAATAGCGTCATAATTTCTACAGCCTTTGGCAGCACGATAAATGTTGTATCACAACAAAATAAATTCTAGCCATACAACAAAAGGCCTGTTGGCATAAAGTTTACAGTCCTTGCAGATAAAAGCACCATCAGATGTATAGAAGCACAGATCATTTGACCTGAGTGCTAATGTTTCAGGCTGTAGAATCTGATGGAGCAGCATGATCTTCCCCCTTTTTCCACCATTGCTCTTGAACAACGAAGCAAATGTCTGATAGTCTGGTTTCAAAACCATTCATATCTTGACGACATTTGTCAACTACTATTCTTGTTTCCGAAACGACGTCCATTAGGGATTGGACTTGTGTCTGGAGCATAGATATATCACTCTGTCTAGCCGGAAGATTTTGTTCAGTAGGCGATTTGAACGAGGTTACCTTGACAACCAACCCAGAATTATGCAGGAAGGTGCTTTTTGCACTGTTAGTGGAGAGAAACTGACGCACTGCAGCAAGACGTGACATTGTGCCTGTTGTAGCCTTGTCACCTTCAGGTGGTTGTGGCTATTCAATCATTTGTTCCATAGCTTGCTGAAAGTTTGAACTTGTAGATTAGTGTACCAGATAAGTTACTAATGAGACAAAAACAAACAAAGTAGGTTTCACGTTTATACATAACTTATTTTGGTGAACTACTATAATACATTAGCATGTATTGTAGTGCCAACTACATAATAAAATCACTTTCGGAACATATGTCCATGTAGCATGCCTACTGTATTGTCTATTTACTCACATTCGTTGTCATGTAAGGATAAAGAGACATGGTTTAATGTAGGATGAATAGAGTAACTGACATTGGCTGCAAACCAAGCAGTTAAATGAACACGTCACAGTAACAAGCAGTTCAAAGGCAGGAGGAGTAAGGACTTACAACAGTGGCTTGAACTGGTGTGCTCATGCCCTTCATCTTGCTGGTGTGGCAATCCTTGAAGATTTGCACTGCATTCGGTTCAGGTTCTTTTTGGTCCGCACGGGCTTTCCTCTGTATTTGGAACAAGTCAATATAGATACGATAATATGGCACAGAAAAAAGATGGAACTAGCAGGTATTTACAAGATCCTCGCAGTGTGCACTATAGCTACGAGATCCTGTTGTCTATTGGAATTTCACTTTAGAATGGTTGGTCTTGTTCTTCAAACAGTTAGCCTAGAAGAAGATACACTTGTAACGCACATACATAAATACAAGTTCAATATGTGATCTGATCAAATACATATACCCTACCTGATACTTTGGATCAGACCAGTGTTTAATAAGGGCTGTCCAGTCTTCATCTGTAATATATTCCACTGGAGATGTTTGGGCGATTTCATTGTTAGCCTTGCCTTCAAAGTGAGTTTTTCTAAGGTGATACCGATACTGTCGCAGAGCAGACTGAAAAACATGAGTGCATGCTTGTTTAGTTGCATCATCTTTCGGATCCAACTTGAACCTCACCTGTTGAAAAAAGAATGTGAGTCTTATTAGGAGGAAGCTAGAAAGTATGGGACAGAGCAAGACAATATTACAAATTGTGATGAATAACATTACTTACGGATAAATGGTCAAGGAAGGTGTTAAACTGGGTATCGTCTTTCTCATTCCTGTACTGGATTCATGTTGGGAGGATACGTGCATGACACCTAACGACAACGGCTGCCTCTGATACTAACTTGGCTGACTCTGTAGCATCACGTGGTCTTTTTAAACCTGCCTCAAAATGGATCTCCATTCTTCCTCCTTTAGATTTTGTTAATCTGTCAACCATTATCCCTGATGTATGTTTCCGCTTGCGCCATGGTGCTAGTTTAACAACGAATATGGAAAGTGTTAGTGCACACCAAACTGTGAGAGTACATATAAAGGAGCATGCAACTACAACTTGACTCGGTCAGGTACCGTCTTGGTGTTGATGCTCATGAGGTTCATCTGATCTTGCCAAGTCCTGTTGTGTCAGCAGTGCTTGAGAAGTAGTGTTAGGTGTTAAGGCAGCTTGGGAACTGGCCAGTTGCGGAGCAAACGAACGAGTAACTCGTTGAGATGCCGGTACAGTTGAAGCGGATGCTGCAGCTGGTGGAGCAGGTGATACTGTGTATGTAGATTTAGCCGGTGGACTTGGACCTTCTACTGCACTATAAGTACTAGCAGAATCTCGAGGGCAGATCCTTTTCCGTTGCACCCGACGAGTAACACCATTCCCTAGTATATTCTTTTCCTTGCTCTTTTTTGACTTTGCCTTGTCAAGCCGTAACCACAACACAAAAGAATAAAATCGCTCTTCAGAACTCATTAATGCATGATACAGACAAGCAATACTTTGATGTAAGACAACCGTATGAGGATGGAATATGTAAGAAAAACAGGACGGCGTGACATATTCACAGTTACGATGTGTAAACTAAGCAGAAGCATTTTCAAGAAAATAGAAGTAATGCAAGCTTGACACCATATGAAAGATGCAACCAATATCACTCTACCAAGTTAAACGTGTCTTGTCATAAGTGGCATTTCAAAAAATTAGAAGCAGTACAACCTAGAAATCAATGCAAGATGCAACCACTATCAAACTGCCATGTTAAAACCGCCCAATCATGAGTGACTGATGTGGGATACACAACAGCAGTACTTTGATGTAAGAACATGGTATGATAGATAGATGTAGTGTATTCTAGACACAGAAAGGCATGTCATACGCACATGTATAACATATAAACTCAGCAGGTGCAATTTAATTAGAATAGAAGAAATATAGGCTAGACAACATATGCAACATGAAACCAATTATCACACTGTCAACTTAGAGCAAGCACCTGCGATGGTGGAGTACGGGAGATGAACTCATCATGTAGACTTGGGACTTCAACTGCGTTAGCAGTAGCAGTGGCAAATCTAGAGAGTCTCTGTTTGCGTCGGTCTGGAGGACCACCAACATCCCCTAACTTACTCTTTTCCTTCCTCTTTTTTATATTGCCTTCTGAAGTCAAAACCACAAGAAGATGCATAAAATTAGCTCTGCATAACTGGTTGATGCATGATATAGACGAACACTACTTTGATGTAAGGCAAGCGCATGATAGGAGGATGGAATATATACAAAAAAAAGACAGCATTGCATATTCACACGTATGATAGGAGGATGGAATATGTATGAAAAACAGTAAGCAGAAGGCATTTCAACAAAATTAGAAGAAATGAAAGCTAGGCACCATTTGAACATGCAACCAATATCACTCTATCAGGTAAAAAGTGTCTTGTCACAAGTGCCATTTCAAGAAATTAGAAGCAGTACAAGCTAGAAGACAATGCAAGATGCAACCTACATCACACTCCCAAGTTAAATGTGTCTTATGGGTAAGTGATTGTTGCAGGTATAAGTTGTAAGCTACGCAGATGCAATTCAACAAAATTAGAAGCAATAAAAACAAGACATCATACGAAACACGCAACCACATATAACAGTTCCAAGTTAGAGCAAGCACCTATGATGGTGGAGTAGGGGAGATGTGCTCATCATCTACACAGCTACGTTGACTCTCTAGCCTTGTGTTGTCTTGCGAATCTTGTTGGGAGGAAGGTGGAGTAGAATCTCTAGAGACCCTCTGTTTGAGTTGCTCCGAAGGACCACCATCATCCACTACCTTAATAATTTCCTTCAGCTGTATTGATTTTTCATTGTGAAGTCAAACCGATAAGAAAAAGGAATAAAATTCGCTCTTCAGAACTCATTCATGCATGATACTGATGAACACTACTCGGATGAAAGGCAAACACATGATACAAGGATGGAATATGTACGAAAAATAGGACGGCGTGGCATATTCACACCTATGATGTGGTAACTAAGCAGAAGGCATTTCAACAAATTAGAAGAACTGCAAGCTAGACACCATATGAAAGATGCAACCAATATCACTCTGCCAAGTTCAAACTGTCTGGCGTTTCAACAAATTAGAAGCAGTACATGCTAGAAATCATATGCAAGACGCAGCCAATATCACAGTGGCGACTTAAATGTGCCTCATCATAAGTGGCTGATGCGGGATATGCAAGAACAGTAGTCTGATGTAAGAACATGGTGTGATCATATATAGTATGTTCTAGAAACAGGAACATGTGTCATATTCACATGCATGATGTGTAAAGTAAGCAGATGCAATTCAACAAAGTTAGAAGCAATACAAGCTAGACATCATACGCAACATGCAACCACATATAATAGTGCCAAGTTAGAGCAAACACCAGTGATGGTGGAGTAGGGGAGATGTGCTCATCATCTAGACAGCTACGTTGACTATCTAGCCTTGTGTTGTCTTGTGAATCTTGTTGGGAGGATGGCAGAGTAGAATCTGTAGAGACCCTCCGTTTCAGTTGCTCGGAAGGACCACCATCATCCAATGCCTTACCAATTACCTTCCGCTTTATTGATTTTGCATTATGAGGTCAAACCGACAAGAAAAAGGAATAAAATTCACTCTTCAGAACTCATTCATGCATGATACTGATGAATACTACTCTGATGAAAGGCAAAGTCATGATACGAGGATGGATTTTGTACGAAAAACTGGACGGCTTGACATATTCACACCTATGATGTGGTAACTAAGCAGAAGGCACTTCAACAAATTAGAAGCACTGTAAGCTAGACACCATATGGAAGGTGCAATCAATATCACTCTACCAAGTTAAAATTGTCTCGTCATAGGTGGCGTTCATCAAATTAGAAGCACTACATGCTAGAAATCATATTGAATACGCAAACCAATACCACACTGCCAACTTAAAGGTGTCCCATCATAAGTGACTGATGCAGGATACACAAGAAGAGTAGTTTCATGTAAGAACAAGGTGTGATAGATAGATATAGTATGTACCAAAAACAGGAAGGCGTGTCATATTCACATGTATCATGTGTAAGCTAAGCAGATGCAGTTTACACTAATTAGAAGCAATACAAGCTAGACACCATATGCAACATGCAACCAGATATCACACTGCCAAGTTAGAGCAAGCACCTGGGATGGTGGAGTAGGGGAGCGGAGACTTGGAACTTGTAATGCACTAGCAGTACCAGGAGAATCCGTAGAGATGCTCCATTTACATTGCTGCAGAGGACCACCATCATCACCTTCCTTACTCTTTTCCTTCCTCATTTTTGATTTTGCCTTGTCAAGTCAAACAAGAAAAAGGAATAAAATTTTCTCTTCAGAACTCATTGATGCATGATACTGATGAACACTACTTTCATGTAAGGCAGTCGCATGATAGAAGGATGGAATATGTATGAAAAACAGGACGGCATGACATATTGACATGTATGATGTGTAAAGTGTAAACTAAGCACAAGGTGTTTGAACTAGTTAGAAGCAATGCAAGCTAGAAACCATATGAAAGATGAAACCAATATCACTCTGCCAAATTAAAAGGGTGGCCTCATAAATGTATTTGACCAAATTAGAAGCAATACATGGCAACAGGATAGAAATAATATGCAATACGCAACGAATAAAGGTGTCTCGTCGTAAGTGATTGATGCAGGATACAGAAGAGAGGTAGTTTCATGTAAGAACATGGTTAACAGATAGATGTAGTATGTACCAAAAATAGGAAGGCATGTCATATTCACAGGTATAATGCGTAAACTAAGCAGATGCAATTTACCTGAATTAGAAGCATTACAAGCTATACACAGTATGCAATATGGAACCATATATCACACTGCGAAGTTAGAGCAAGCACCTGCGATGGTGGTGTAGGGGAAATGCGGTCTTCAAGTACAGAGCTACGTTCAATATCTTCATTTAGACTTGTTGTTTCTTGAGAATTATGTGGGGAGGATGAAATTGCACTCTTTACAAGAGTAGCGTGTCTCATACTAACCCACGGGCGTGACTGTCTCATCATAAGTGATAGATGCAGGATACACAAGAATAGTAGTTTGATGTAGGAACATGTTGTGATAGGCAGATGTAGTATGTACCAAAAACAGGAAGGCGTGTCATATTCACATGTATAATGTGTAAGCTAAGGAGATGCAATTTAACAAATTAGGAGCAATACAAACTAGGCACCATATTCAACATGCAACCAGATATCACAATGCCATGTTAGAGCAAGCACCTGGGGTTGTGGAGTAGGGGAGATGAGATTTGGAACTTGCACTGCAATAGGAGTAGCAGGAGAATCTGCAGAGATCATCTGTTTCGGTTGCTCCAAAGGACCACCATCATTCCGTGCGTTCGTCCTTTTAGATTTTGCCTTGTCAAGTAAACACACAAGAAAAAGGAATGAAATTCGCTCTTCCAAATTCGTTGATGCATGATACTGACGAATACAACTTTTATGCAAGGCAACAACATTGTAGGAGGATTGAATATGTATGAAAAACACTAAGCAGAAGGCATTTCAACTAATTGGAAGCAATGCAAGCTAGACACCATATGAAAGATCCAACCAAAATCACTCTACCAAGTTTGAAGTGTCTCATTATAAGTGGCATTTCAACAAATTAGAGGCAATACATGTTTGAAATGATATGCAAGATGCAACCAATATTACACTGTCAATTTGAAGGTGTCCCATCAGAAGTGATTAATGAGGGGTACACAAGAAAAGTAGTTTGATGTAAGAACATGGTTAATAGAAAGACGTAGTATGTACCAAAAACAGGAAGGCATGTCATATTTACAAGTATAATGTGTTAACTAAGCAGATGCAATTTACCCTAATTAGAAGCATTACAAGGTAGACACCATATGCAACATGCAAGCACATATCACACTGCCAAGTAAGAGCAAGAACCTGCGATGGTGGTGTAGGGGAATTGCGGTCATCAACTAGAGAGCTACGTTGACTATCTTCATTTAGCTTTGCTGTTTCTTGAGAATCATGTGGGGAGGATGACACTGCACTCTTTAAATGAGTAGCGCGTCTCACAGTAACCCACTGGGGTGACCGTCTCATCATAAGTGATTGATGAGGGATACAAAAGAGCATTAGTTTGATGTAAGAACATGGTTAATAGACATATGTAGTCATGTATCAAAAACAGGAAGGCATGTCATTATCAAAGGTATAATGTGTAAAGTAAGCAGATGCAATTTAACCAAATTGGAAGCAATACAAGCTAGACACCATATGCAACATGCAACCACATTTGACAGCGCGAAGTTAAAGCAAGCACCTGGGATGGTTGTGTGTGGCAATTGAGATCATCAACTGCAGAGCTACGTTTACTGTCTCCATCTGCTGACACTACACCCTTTAGAGCGCTTAAACGCTTAGTGCCTATCTTCGAATTACACTAGAGCGACTTCTGTCTTTTCTTTTATGTATTCCTCAACACTGCGTTAGAGTCTGAAATACCCATGCATAAAAAAACAATAGTGTGAATATGGGTGAAGTGTGTGCACAAGTAGTACAGTGCAAAAGTAGCAGATAGCAGGTGGGTGAGAAATAAATGATGGGATACATATGATAGCTCTACAACATGTATGGCACACGAAATTACTAGATTCTAGGATTTCAAAATATGAGCAAAGGGATGGATGGGAAATGCAGATGCTCCTCCAGCACACCACAAGGTGTGGTCCTATGAAAATAATAGTTGACTAAAAACAAATAGGTCAGTCCATTTTTTCTGCACTGTCCGATGTACAAAGAACGAGCAGATTGCCTTCATCTACCTCTAGCCAGTCAGTTTTGACAATCTTCCTCAAAAAGCCAGCGACCATCGGCCCAGTCCCCTGCCTCCGCCCTCCCCTCGAGCACACCGCACCACCGTGCTTGGCACCGCCCCCCGGCCATCCCTTCAAGCCCCGCCGACCACCAGATCGTGCGCAAGCAGCTCCTGCGCCCCACATCGCTATGATAGACACCGATGCGCCGCTTCCCCGGTGAACAGGGGGACTAGGTTCTCCGCGCGCCTAAGCGGGTGCTGCTTCTTTTAATTGTGAATCAACTGACCCTAAATTGAAATCCAGGCGGGCGACTGACCTCTAGCTAAGGTGAAATAGTAAATGGGAGGAAATCTTGTGCATTTAGTATCACGAAGAAGGTGCAGTAAGAAGCGCTCAACTAGTTTCTTTTGTGGGATGAATACGATGTGAGCAGAAATGTAAGATTTGCACGAATAAGGGAAGAGGAGTACCTCTTTCTGCTGGTAGTGCTGTGTCCTCCTTCTGTTTTTCCAACGATCTTCTTTTGGTTCGCTGGAAACGAGAAGTTGTGGAGGATGGTGGAGCCTTGGACGAACCCATGGCCAAGTTGTTGAGTGTGGTTCGGTGGCTGTCTGTCGGTGGCGGGGAACCAGATCCGATGCGGCGAACGACGGCGTAGTGAGAACAGCCCCGGTGCGGTGGATGGTTGCGACAGTGGAGCGGTAGCGGTGAGGCGCAGGAAGGCGTGGTCGAAGTGGTTCTGGTACGGCGCACATCGGCGTCGGCGTCATGGAGGCAGCTCTGCCTCGGCTTCAGCTACTAAGTCCTTGAGGGCATTGCGGTTGCGGTTGCGGTGTATGACGATGTCGGGGTACCGGCTCCGGCGTGATGTAGGAGAGCGGTGGTGGATTGGGCGCGATGGGGTGGAGGACGGAGGAGACTGGTGTTTCACGGCTAGTGGAGAGGGCATTTTGGTGCCCACGGAGTATGAATGGGGAAACAGAGGGAGGGAGAACTAAGGGGGAACAATGTTTCGGTTTGGGACGCGCTTGTTTCCAATTTGGGGAAAGTTACAAACTTTGCCCCCATCTAAAATTTTGGACATATTGCGGGTCGGGTGTAGGACAGTAATCTCAGGTGTCCCAAATGGTGGGCGGGATAAATTTCGGCCGAGCGCATGGGTGTTTAGGCACCCACGGCGTATGAATGCTTCTCGGAGGCGGTTGAGACTAGCGTCTTGGTGAAGTTACAAACCTACCCCGGTTTAGACCTTTGGACATCGGGCTGATAGGCTACACGGGTCAGAGTCAGGACAGTAATTTCCTACAACCAAACATTAGTCTTGCGCGGTTTCGGGTGACCAGAGGCTTATTTGGCGCTTCGTTCAATATTTGGGAGCAGAAGCAATAACGTTTTCAGTTCTCTTGAATTGAACTTTCAGGATTTGTCAAACTTCACAAATCTTGACTCTTGAAAATCCTAAAACTATGATTATTTTGGAATGGAGGGGGTACATTTGAATATACATTGTACACGAGTATATATTAAAAAATATGCAACTTACCTCAATTTGCATGGTTCCAGATATAATCTCCTTGGTTGCAAAAAAATAGTTAGACATGCGTATGAATATATAGCATGTTCAAATGCACAACAAAGATTGATACCCCCTTTTAGCTCTGATTTACAAATGCCATTATCTTGATTTCAAATAGATGAATGCACTTCCTATGAATTCGAATCTTCGAAACCCCCTTTATATTGAATTCAACATTTATTCTATTGCGTAGCTAGCAATTTGGAATGTATCCATGTAAGTGACAAATATATAAAGTGCTTGACACTAACAACATTGATTGCACTAATTATTGTTTATATATGAATGGCAAAAGCAATGCATTGTCTAGATTTCAAACCACTCTCACTCTATGGATCAATAATATTAAATAAACCCATGCACATGCTAGAATTCAATAGAGTATGGGTGTCTGATAGACCGATGTTCATTCATACGCAAATTGCAAAATTCATGATCTCATCCAAAAATAATAATGCCATTTATATTTTAATTTAATGCATAGAACCGCCTTTTACATGTAGATGCACTATGCCTCGGCCCGTTCTCACACACGCGCTATATATCTCTCTATCTGACGCATAAGTGCACACACGTTATATACATCGGCATTTCTCTCTCACACATGCTCACAATCTCTCCCGGTGTGTCTTCACGCACACACACTCTATATATCTCCCTCTCTCTTTCTTACTACTATGTACCACTCTTTTTACTAATCTCAGTTGGAAAACAATATTTCTCTCGCATGCATATACACACACGCACGGTCTCTACTAGCCCTCTATAGGCACATATATCTGCCTACGTGTCTCCCGCACGCACATTATCTTTAGGCCTCTCTCGCACACATTGCCCCCCCCCCCCACACCTCTCCCTTAGTACTTGGCAGATATGATTCCATCAGATCATTCGGTAGGATATCCCTGACTGTTAGGCTGGATGGTAATACGTGGCAAAGTTTTACCCAAGTCCGGGCCCTTGCACCTGAGGAAAAAGCCTACTCCTCGTACTATATATTTGTGATCGGGGTGTGTACAAAGTACACGTGAATACCAGGCATTGTGCGTGTGTGTATACTATCGACGAACTAGCCCCCGGGCTTATATAACATACTCGGGGCCTAGGGTTACAAATCATATATAGTCGGCCTATCATCAGTGGGGATAGAGTCCTCCACGACTCTGGTAGCTTTGTCTTGTACGCCGAGTCCTCCACATGGGTCCTCGTATAACGCGTCTCGGTCCAACCTACGTGGCGCAGGATGGAACCAACCCATGAGTCCTCACATCGACCCACCACAACTAGAAATGATGTGCTCACCACACCCCACACACAATCGGCCACCAAGAAAATAAGCATATACAATAGTACAAAGTTATACATGAAAGTTAATTGCATGGTGCATCCAATAATATTTGTTCTGCATTGTGAATGTTTATATTTTCTTCTAAAATATTAGTCACGGGAAAGAGAAACGAATGGCATATCTCTCCTTCTCTCCACCGGACACCCCCTCTCTCTACACCACTTTCACGTACGCACACAAACTATCTCTCGGCCCTCTAAAAGTATGCCCCTGAGACATTCATGCGTGATGGTCACTGTATTTCAAGCGAAAGCACTATATGGTCACTGGACTTCAGAATATGCTCATTACAGTCACCATATACATTCTCGTGGTGATCATATGGTATCTAGCTCATGGTACGTCTCCGTATTTTGTTGATGACACTGACGGACATTGTATTTGATGCGTGCTCCATATTTTGTTGACGACACTTACGGTCATTGTATTTGAAGCAAAAGCAAGATATGGTCACTAGACTTCAGAATAACTCATCACGGTCACCATATACATTTTGTGGTGCTAACCAACCTGTGGTTGGATGGTTAGGAGGACAGTGGTTTCCCCAGCTCACCAGAGTTAAAGTCCTGGTGCTCGCATTTATCCTGGATTAATCTCAGTATTTTCCGGCGATGTGCGTTCAGTGGGAGGAGATGTTCCCCTCGACTAGGAGGCAACTATGGTGACTTCGTAAAATCTCAAGATCATATGCTGGCTAACTCTCTCGAAGGTGCTCAAATGGGTAGGGTGTGCGTGTGTGCGCTTATAGCGGTGAGTGTTTGCGCGTATATATGAGCGCTTGCATCTGTACTGTGTTAAAGAAAATACATGTCGTGATTATATGGTCACTGGCTCACCTGTACAACTCCGTAATTTGTTGATGGCACAATCAATTGACCAGTCAAACGTTCCACGTGGCGCAACTAGTTTTGCACCATAAGCACGCGTAACCGTGGGGCCCACTTGTCAGTGCGTATATGAAAGAAAGAAATGGAAGCTTGAGTCTGTACTATGTTAATAAATACATTTTATGGTGATCATACGGTCACTGGCTCACCATACAGGTCCATAATTTGTTGATGACACGATCAATTGACTAGTCAAACGGTCCACATTCACCAGCGCACATTACCGTAGGGCCCACCCGTCAGTGCGTATATGAAAGACAGAAATGGTAATAAATTATTGGTCGGTGGGGATTCGAAGTCGTGAGACCTCTAGTTGGCAGCCCGCGCGCCCTAACCACAGCGGACAAGGATCGCCTTGTGATGATATGCTGAGCGGGCTGACTTAATTGCATGCATGCACGAGCCACTGTGGTGAATACAAACACATCACACATGCGCCCAAACACGCCCGCATGCATGCATGCAATACTCACACGTACACATGCACGCACGCAACACTCGCACGAACACACGCACGCATGCAGGCGTGCAACACTGACACGTACACATGCACTCATGAACACATGCACGCACGCACACATGCATGCAACACTGAAACGTACACATGCACGCACACAACACTCGCACGCCTGCATGCACACAACACACGATGCAAGACACACGCTCAACCTATACGTGCATGCATCCTTTGTTAAGGACATGGATTCTTATGGGTATTAATCAATCTTATCTATGATAAGCAGAACATTGATGTTTGCAGCGGTCATTATGAATCACAACGTATCAAACGGGCTATCAACGTATATATGAAAATTTTAAAATTCTCTTACATTATATAGTAGGCTTATCAACCTACATGAATTAGATGATGTCACACTCAATGAACAATCATCGATTTATGAAATGCCTGCTTCTCACTGCCCTGGCCCAACAAAAGCTCCTCTGCCGTGCGCTGCCTGCGTTGGGTCACTGACATGCAGGCCAGGTACCCAACAAGCCCACACGTCAGTGGAAGAACAGCGCGGTGTCGTACGTCAGAGTCGAGGGCGCCGCTCGCTGCACGCCCGGCTGAACACGCCTCCTTGCCGCATTCAAACGCGTCCATTCGTGACCGGACCGGCATTAAACGCAACGCCGGCCGAGCTCCTCCCGTCCGCCGTCTATTTAATATCCTATTTAAACAAGGACAGACGCCGGCCAAGAATCGCACTCCTCCGCCGCTTCCCTATCTCCTCCTTCACCATTTTCTCCACTCTTACAATGGCTTACGAAGAGTAGTTATCCGGCATCCAAGCCGGCTGGGTGGCCTGCCGAGCCCGCCGGATACAAGCTATGCAGCTCGCTGATCCACCTCCCTCCCCTCGCCCGATGGAGCCAGTTGCCACCCCAAGCCGACACGTGGTTCAGCAACTCGCCGCTCGAGGCCTGCTCAATGAGGAGCGGCGAGCTGGTCCACACCAGTACGGCGCGGAGCACGGGCGTCGTCGCTGCCGTCCACGTCGCCGCCTCGTACCGCGCCTCCCGTGTCTGCGACCGCGTCTCCCGTTTCTGTGGCCGAGACTCCCATACCCGCAGCCGCGCCATGCAAGCAGAGACAGAAGCCAGGTGCATGAAGAGCGACGAGTCGGTGGCCAGCGCCTCCGTGTCCGCCGCCATCATCGAGGATAAGTAGAACACGGGAGGGCACCGCCGCTTGGGTCCCATGAAGGCCACCGCCGAGGTGACGCCAACGTACACAGCAGGTGTCTTGCCGGATCCTTCTGTTGCGAGGACCATCGTCGACCCCGCATGGGCTCCATGGAAGCAGAGAAGCCCCCTTCAGACTCCATCTTGGGCATTAGCCAACGATGTCAGTTGAGCGGCGGGGAAGCGAGCCATCCTTTGCGCTGAAGCATATACCTCCGGGGCTCCCGGTAGTCCGATGATCGTGCTGTCGGACATAAGGAAGACAAATGGATCCATGGGCGACCATTTAGGCTAGGTATTATTATACCTGTGCTGTTCAGGAGTAGCACCACTTAGTTGATTTGAATGTAATGAAATCCATCATGTTTATATGAAAATCCGGTATTTTATATGAATTCCGTCATTGTTTATATGAAATATCGCCGTGTTTGCATGAATTTCGTCTGGTTGGTTGAGTTGCTGTCAGAATGTGTGCGGCTATGGTTGGATGGCGTAATTTGCGGGTCGCCGGTCGGTCTGCGGCCGGCTCGGGCGGCGTGGTGGGACAAAAAAAGCATAGCTCGTGCGAGCTCGTCTCCAACGCGCGCGCTGCAGGATGCATGAGCACCCGAGCTCTTCCTCGTTAATCGGTGGCAAAGGCACGGGTAAAAGGGTCGCCAATATTTTGGCTACCCCGGGCAAGATCCAAACAGCCCCTTCCAGCCCCACCCCTCCCAGCATATTCAAATCCCTCGTTCGCCGTGAAATTTTGCCATGTGTTGTTATCATGGATATTTTGCTGTGTGAAAACAAATTTAAATATGAACGAATAATCGGTGTCCGCGGTCTTCTGCCGGGACACAGTTGGATGGCCTCATAGTAGTAGTAGTGTACTAGAGTACTAGTACTACTAGATAGTGAGTGTTTACTACTGTATCATGTAAGTACGTACTAATTACAAGGCATGCATGTGTTAGCAGTATAATGACCACGTACGAATTTGATGGTAAGATTTGTGTAAGTTGGATGTCATATTATTGCTCTAACATGTGGTCAAAGTTAGCCTCCAAAACGCATTTTAGACCCTATGGATTGAGGGAGTACATGCATTGCTGAGGTTTCTCTTAATCCTTGCATGCAACGTTTTTATTGAAGCTTGAAATGTGAACATGTGAATGGGAGGGATTACTACAACCCTTCCAAAAGAACTGTACGTAGTACTAATGGTATCGTACTCCCTCCGTTCACCATCTCACATGCTCAGTACTGTTGCGAACTATGGAAGTAACAAATTTATTCTACCACTCAGCATCTATTATGGATACATTGTGGATTTCAAATTGAGTCATATAGACCGGAAAGTAGGCACTTAGGGCATCCACAATGTATGCTTTTTGTTTCCTCTAAGCCCTCTCTCTCCTCTTAGAGGCAGGCCTCTATACATTGCATGAACTGCCTCTAACATAAAATTGGCTAGCATCGCGTCTAACCTTAGAGGCTGCCTCTAACAATGTAACAATCCTTCTGGTCCCACTTGTCAGCCTTAGGAAGCATAAGAAAGTAGGAGTACAAGAGAAATAGTACTGACTGGATAAATGTGGTGCTAATCAATACTTTTTAAATTTCTGCTAGGGCCCACCTTAGAGGCTGGTTAGAGTCTCTATACATTGTGGTTTTTTCATTTGATAAGAGGCAAAGCATGTGGGGCCTACCTTAGAGGCAAGGCTCTATACACTGGAGATGCTCTGTAGTACTACTTTTGATGTGTCCTGTCAAGTCGCAGAAGGAGGAGAAGCTTGCTACGCCCTCTCCCCCGCCCACGGGTGCGGTGGCTCGTAGAGTCGTAGGACGAGGAGAAGCTTGCTTACTACGCCTAGGCCCGCTGCGTCGCCCACGCGCGCGGTGGCTCGCAGGACGGGGAGAAAATTTTACTACTCCATCAGTTAGACATATACTCCCCAACCTTGGTTAGAGAGATTATCATATTGTTTGAAATATATGTCTTTTAGTACTAGTAGGAGTAGTAAAGTGGTAGTACATAGGAGTAGTACTACATCAATTTCCTTGGAGTCCGTGGTGCAGCAAGCTACCCTAGGCTATGTTACTACTCCCTCCTTTCCGGTTTATGGCTCATTTTCAAAATCTCTCCATCCAAGTTAGACGGTGAGTGGTGGAATTAATTTCGTAGTTTGCACAAGTACTTATTTAGTACGCTTGTTTTTCTCAAAAAGTTATGTTTACCGATGCATTAATTACAACGAATGGATGCATGACCACTAAATTTCCATGAACTTCTACATGCATTGGTAAATTTTCTCTTGATACTACTTACATCAGGTGATTTAATGCACCTCGAAATCCAAACATGTGATGGTAAGTACTAGTAGAATTGAGACTTATAAAACAGAAAAATGATTTTTTTTAGATGAGCCCTATCAACCGGAAAGGAGGGAGTAGTAAGTAGTACTACCTCCATAGTGGGTACGTACTCCGTAAAATCAGATTTTCCCAAAACTAAGTCGCTCAACCTTTCACTACTAGGGAAAACCTTATAGACAGAATATTACCAGCAGCGCGGTTTAAAAAAAGGCGCTACTGCTACTTAGCAGCAGCGCTTTACAACAAACAGCGCTACTGATATCCACATAGCAGTAGCGCGTCAGGAGGAAACAGCGCTACTACTACAATGGCCACGACCTTGCCGCCAGACTAGGTATAGCAGTAGCGCCTGTTTCCTAAACGCGCTACTGCTATGTCGTTTAGCAGTAGCGCTTTATCTTAAAGCTCGCTACTGCTAAAGCCATCATATCTTCTCCAACCGGCCGCCCCTCGCTCTCCCCTCTCCACTCCACTCTCACTCTCCCCCGCACCGCCCATCGTCCGCCGCCGCCGCCGTTCCCCAACCATCGTTGTTGCCCGCCGACGCCGCCGCTCCTGCTCCTCCTCCACTAAGGTAGTTCCTCCATACCTCCTCCTCCTCCGGCCGCCCCCTCCTCCCTCCTCGTCCTCTCCTGATCCCTCCCTCCCTACCGTACCCTCCTTCCTCCTCCTCCGGCCGCCCCCTCCTCCCTCCTCCCTCCTCCCTCCTCCTCCGGCCATGCCCACCGCCGGCAGCCCTCCTCCCACCACCATCCTCCCCCTCCTCCTCTCTCCTCCCTCCTCCCACGCACTCCTCCCTACTCCTCCCTCCTCCTCCTCCCCCCTCCTCCCACCACCCTCCTCCCCCTCCTCCTCTCTCCTCCCTCCTCCTCCTCCCTCCTCCCCCCCCCTCCTTCCTCCATCTCTCCTAAACCCTAAACTGTTTTTTACTGTTCTTGTATAATGTAGTTTTTTTTACTGTTTTTTAGTAAGTGTTTAGAATAGTTTTATTTAGGAAGTGGTTAATAGAACTAGTTTATTTATAGTAAGTCTTAATGAACTAGTTTATTTATAGTAAGTGCTTAATAGACTAGTGAATAGGAGTTTTGAATATAAAAAAGTTTTAGTAATAGAAAATTTTAGTAATATAATTTTTTAGGTATAGAAAATTTTCAATTATAGAAATCTATTGGAATGCTATTTGAGAAATTTTGAGGTATCAAATTTAGTAATAAAAAAATTTAGTAAGAAAATTTAGGTATAGAATTTTTTTTGTAATTTTGTTTTTCAATATAGAAATGTATTGGAAAATTTAATTATTTTTATGTCATTATCACTTTGTCATCAAAGAATGCTATATGAGATTTGATGATATAAAATTTTACTCAGTGGAATATGCAGGCTTTGTAGAGTCATGTCTCCTTGGAGTGATCGTCATCCGAGCTACCTCTACTTTCTCTACACCCGAGTCGGTGAGCTAAAAGTCCACCTCCTCCTTCTCTACTACTTGGTGTTGAATAGAGTAGAACTAGGGTATTTAGTTATGCTTTTAACCAAATAAAATGTTCGGGTTATAAGATATATTGAAATGTTTTTGTGAATATTGAACCATTGAAATGCAATGAGCACCAGTTTAAGCATCGTTGTATGTCTATGGACATCTTTGTATCGCAGGGAAAATCCGAGTGGCCTATGTTTTGCCAGAGTGTTGATTCATTTCTGTTCTGGCAAATTTCAGGCGCTCGATATGTCCTATTTTAGCAAAGGTCATGCCGGATTTTTTCGTGAATGAGAGGAGAAGAAGAATGCCGACTGTTGCCGTGGGGGTCGCTTCTCCTTCTTCTCTTTGTGCTAGACCTTTGTTATGCACTAGGGGAAGAAGGAGTAGCGACCATCATCGACGGTCGAAAAATCGGTGAGGGAGTGTCCACCATATATGAGAGAAGAAGAATGCCGACTGTTGTCGTGGGGGTCGCTTCTCCTTCTCTTCCTTGTGCTAGATATTTGTAATGCACTAGGGAAAGGCGGAGTAGCGACCATCACCGACGGTCGCAATATCAGAGAGGGAGTGCCCACCATATACGTGAGATAAGAGTTTAGGAAGGAAGACTCGACAGACCTAAAGTCAACCCGTTGCATATTGAGTAATAGTGATCTGTGTGTTGAGTTTCCTAGTAGTTGCCTTCGATTGATTTTCAATTAATGTTTCAACTATGAACATAGGAAATGTCTGACTATGAAAGGGAATTCGTTATGTGCGAATACTGCAAAGATGAGCACGGCCTGTGCGACAGGCCTCACCTAGTTGGTGGTAGGCGCTTCAGCATCATGCTGGATGAGAACTTCGAAATGGATACAGTAAGTCACAACGACAAGTCTTTTTTCGTAATTAAGCATGACTTCTGCTTCTTTTGCTTCAACTTATAATTTTAACTTTTTACAATTCTACTAGCGTATCCCCTGCCATGCAAAAATTTATGTCATGGATAATATTGGTTTCAGTACTATGGAAAGTATGGAGGTAAAGAGAGTTCACTTGAGGACCGAGCATGGTTATACTTTTGCCATAAAATTATATAATGCAGACACGTACTCCTATTATGAATGCAAAAATTGGAGAGCACTATGCAAGGCTTATGCATTTGAGCCTAATATGCTTATCACCTTTGATATTCGTCCGAAAGATGAAATTGAAGGTAATATCGACATCTTGGTCGATGTGCAGACGCCTCCAGTTCTACCTTTATGTGAGTTTCTCAACCATATTTATTAAGTAATTTATATTGTTTATTTAAAAATAGTTGACAACTAATTTCTATTGACAGCTTATTTCCATTCAAGCAAACATGTCCGGCGCTTGGTAGATAGCACCTACTACTGTCCCAGGGCTGAACTAAACTGTGAGGAGATAAGTCATTATGTTTCATGGCTTGAGGATCTTGATACTGTCAAGACAGGTTATTTTCCTGGACTTCAAAATATTAGTACTCAATACGTGTGACCACTAGTGTGCGTATTGAACTACTGTCACATCTATTTAGGAAAGATGGTAAGATTTTTACTATTTGTCCTCAGTGCATCTTTTGCATACATTATTTTTTAAGCTATACTTCATTGCTAAGTATGTTACTACGATGTTCTTCAACAGGGACTCCTGATGAATGTTGTGCCTCGTTGGATCGAGCCTAAAGGTCATATGACAATGGTTAGCTTACGACCAAGATATAGTGCAATGCACATGAGTGCATTCATGATTTCTCAAAGCGAGCAAGTCTTAATAGTCAAAGACTGGAGCAAAATTGTGAAGGATCACAGCAGAGAAGTACTATGGGGCAGCAATCAGAAGCGCAGCCCACAATTAGGTGACAGGTTCATCTGCATTCTCAAATAGCTAGTGTTGGTGGTAATGACTATGATGATTATTATTAGCTAGTGTTGGTGGTGATTAGATAGCTACACTATGACTACGATGATTAAATAGTGTTGGTGGTAATGACTATGATGATTATTAGCTAGTGTTGTTGGTGATGATATGATGCAAGAGTTTTTATATTAATATGATGATGATGTTGATCATGATTATCATGATCATTTGTTATTATGATCATGATTAGTTATTATATCATTGGTGGAAGGAACATGGATTAGATTCATGTGGAAGGATCAAAAGTGACCAAAGTTGAATTAGTAGGATCGTCGTCTTAATTCAACTTTTGATTCATCCAAATGAATCTAATCCATGTTTCTTCCTCACAATGATATATTAATTCATCATGGACATAATGATATAACAACCTCTTAATTGGTACTATATCTAAATTTGTATAACGGCGTATAAATACACTAAAAATAAAAATAAAATGAAAAACAGAATACTAGTAGCGCTGGACAGGAAGCATGCTTCTACTAGTTAGATTAGCAGTAGCGCTGGAAACAATACACGCTATGGCTATATGTCTTAGCAGTAGCGTGTGTTACATGCGCTACTGCTAAGGAATAGCTGTAGCAACTTACTAGTAGCACGGGGCCCCATGCTACTACTAGGCTTTTCCCTATTAGTGTTTATTTGCTTGTTTCCCTTCCTTCCTTGTTGCTTCGAACAGACTATGCCAAACTCCCCTGCCTGCCGCGCGGGAAAAGACCATCCTTTTTTAATCCGGGTTTATATCGATGGATCATGCGAAGCAGCAAAAACCAAGCCGTGTCTTGTACTCCTCCGTCGTACTAAAAGAGTGGAGACGCTCGCTTTCATGAATTTTGTACTTCCTCTCGCCGACATGTGGGCCATATAGCAACCGGGTCGATGTGTCATGCACCAAATAACAGTGCAGAACAGGAGGGGGGACGCACCCCAGTCTTAGCGCCCCAGTAGTAGTATTGAGCAATGAGACGTTAAATCACAATGCCGCACCTTTCCCCCAGACGGACGAAGCAACCATTATTTCACACTTTGCTGAATCCGCTTCGCCATCATCTCCTTCAAGAAAACCACGTATTGCTTCTGCCATTGTTCTGCCTCAAGAGGGACGCGCATCGCCTTGGTACATCATGACACGTGGGACCGCATGACAGGCCATGCTCCCCCGCCCACTGCTCGGTAAAATCACCTCTTTTTTACTACTTCCTCTGTCTCGGTTTACAGGGCTTGCACGTCGTTCTAGGTTGATAATTTAACTAGCTATATATGTGATGGAAAATATATTTTTAGAAACTACATCCGCTTAAGAATCCAATGATATACTTTTTGTGACATATAACTCATATTTAGTTAGTTAAATGGATGACCTTGAACTACGTGCACGCCCTATAAACCGAGACGGAGGGAGTAGCATCTTTTTAGATCAATATAGTCTGGATTCACCAAGGAGCAAAACCAAGTGGTAGGCTGATCCTGTCGTGTTTGGCGTAGCAACTCAGCAGGGTCAGTCCGCACACGAAATGGCGACACACTTAACATGACCCCTTTGGCCGACATGTGGCTCATCCACCGTCTTGTTCCACGTGCGATGCACCAAATTACAGTTTGGAGCAGCGGTTGGACTTGGAGGCACCCCGGTCATAGCGCCGCAGTAGTAGTAAATGAGTGATGAGGGGTCAAATTACAAAGCCCCACCTTTCCCGCATTAAGCTGGACGGACGAAGAAACCATCATTTCACTCTAGGGCGCAAGAGCATAAAGAAAAAAGAAAACTAATGATGCGTGCGGCAGCTACCTAGGGCGCCCTAGGGTAGGAGCCTCCACTACAAATCCTCTTCTCCCTCGTCCTCTTGAAGAAAACCGATGATGCATGCGGCGGGTAGGGTTTGTAGGAGTAGTACGGCATGCGGGACCACGCCATAGTAAACGGGAGAGGGATTGAGTTCGAGTCGACGCCTTAATACGGGTGGGCCGCTTGGTTTTACGGGATTGAGGCAGCATTTTGGGTTCGGGGACGAGTGGAGATATACGTACAAAAAATTGTGGACGTAGGTTCGACCAAAAGGCAATGACGCATGGGCCCCGCATTTTGATATACCCGTGGCCGCGTGAAATTTGCTACTCAAAATAATGCATAAAAGTTCCTCCAAAAGCATCTATAACTAATGGGAAGTGAATGTATGCTTAAAATGAAAATGTAATACAAAGAGAAAAAATGAATTGTAGATAAAAAAATGACATTTCTAACAAAAATGTGAATGTGAACTACATATGTGTGCACGTGACCAACACATACATTGTCAATACAAAATCTAATGCAAGAAATAACTTATGAGTAACATGCACGAATTGATGATGTGGTGCTTGCATGCATAGAGTACAAAAACAATGTGATTTATGACTTGCATGCATGACGTGTTCATGTGCCATAGTTGCATATCTAGGAAAAAAGCTACTAGTGGGTTGTACTAGCTATTTAGGAATAGAAGATGTATATATGGAAGTTGTAGGGAAAGAGATGACATGTATCTCAATTCCTATGAGTAGGGATTGGAAAAGAGATGTCATTTGGTTCACCTCATAGGAACTTTTCTATTGAATCTAGAGATGGCATGTATCTCAATTCCTATGAGGAGGGATTAGAAAAGAGATGTCATTTGGTTCACATCATCGGAACTTTTCTATTGAATCTAGAGATGACATGTATCTCAATTCCTGAGGGGGGATTAGAAAAGAGATGTCATTTGGTTCACATCATAGGAACTTTTCTATTGAATATACACTAATGTTTATTTTCATTTGAAATTGTGGGAGTATAGGAATCCATTCATATGAACCAAGTGGCTCTAAAGCTATAAAAATGATATCATGTTTATTTTCCTTTGAAATGTGGAGTATATGAATCTATTCCTATGAACCAATTGGCTCTAAAGGAAAAAATCCTATAAAAATCATATCGTATAGAGTTCTTATGATATTCCTCCACACCAAAGGATGGTTGAAATTGCTGCAGGTGATACGACGGTCTTTCTTTGTACACTCCTCCCCCATCTTTATAGTTACCTCTCGAAGATGAATGAAATGATATATACTGGGTATTCTATATGTGCATTTTGGTATATGAAAACTCGGTAAAAGTTTCCGAGGTTCGAAACTTCAATAAAGCTATATGCACTACATTTTGGAATGGAGGGAGGAGCATACGGCAGTTGCTAACACTCACATGGAAGATTTGTGTGTCGAAGGAGTGGCTGTTCTGTTAAATGCCATGGCAAAACTGACACTGTCGGATGCCGATCTAACGGTTCTTATGGCATTCGTCAGGAAACGGCTTGTAGCGGACGTTTGTCAGATATGATTTACGGACACATGCATTGCATTGATACGTGCTCGGTGCCCCCTCTCTCTCACGCACACACGCACCCTCATGAGTCACGACTCTCCCGAGTCCTCTCGCACCCACCGTCTATCTGTAGGTAGACGTCACACACATATGTGCTCTTCACACCCTACCCTCAGAACTTCTAAAAAATAAAAGACATCGCGCACCTTTTATTTTAACTCACACGTCACACACTTATACTATTACTCTTGTGGTGAACGTTCTTTGGGCGTAGTATATTGTACTCTCACGTAGAGAAGCGGTGCACACACGCACTAGTTCTCTCACACCCACTCACGGGTACACGTAGGAGTGCATTTTTTTTAAGCGAGGAGCACATTTGTTTAAAAGAGGCATCCCAATTGACATTTTGACTAGTCTAGTTTTCAATTTGATGGAGGTTCGGGGACCGCATGTGAATGATACAGTACATAGTGCGTTCTGGACGCGGTGATTTGATAGTGCGACCTGGAAGCGGTGGCACGTTATTGATCGAGTTTTATTTTTACTTGAACTTTAAATGAAAATAGTGATTCACGCGTATTCAATTTAATAACGGCTGCTACAACAAAATCACTCCACTATATATATAAGTAGGAGCCTCGGCGCTTGCTTTACTAGGCTTCCTCTATTTCACTCTCTCATGTTCTCCAGATCTAAGCAAGACACAGGTGGCCACACTCTCTCTCTGCTCACGGCTGGTCACAAATCCGGCCGGACCACCTCGGCCGGGACAGGGGTGTAGGTGCATTGTTCACGCGGTCGTCGGCGGCGAGGGAGGAGACCAACAGCTGCCCGCGCATCCTGATCAGCTGCCGTGCTGTTCTCTCTGAGACAGGGCTGGCTCAGGAGGGCCTCCAATCCCTTCATCGTCCCTGCGGTATTGTGGCCAAGATGCGGCCTCCCGACGCCGTCTTTGCCACATCCCGACGACCCTTAGGTATATATTCCTTCGAAACCTGCCTTGCTCTGCTGCCCCAGCTTCCCACGTGGCTGCATGTGGATCTTTTTCTACTTCCGTCGGCTGTTCCAAAGCCACCTAGACTTTTACTATTATTAGAGGTAAAGCTAGTTCATACAGTCGAATCTAATAGTTGGTTCAAATAGGGAAGAAAGTGGGAAAGCTGTAGCATGAATCTAGGACTTGGTTCTAAGTGGAAACGGGGGAAAGTAGTAGATACTGGCTACCCAACCGGTCTCTTGGTTGAAAAGGCGAAGAAAGCGTGGTGGATGGCGAAAGGTGGGGGGAGGTGAACTAGTCTCTTGGTCGAAAAAGGAAAGAAAGTGAGGGGTGTTGGGGGACAACGCAAATGAGAACGAGCAGGTCTAGATTTCCTGTGCTCACATAGGAAATTGTTCTTGCATTAGATTTTTGTATTGACATGTATGTGTTGGTCACGTGCACACATAGTAGTTCACATTCACATTTTTGTTAGAAATGTCTTTTTTTTATCTCATTCATTTTTTCTCATTTTTTCTCTTGTGTATTACATTTTCATTTTTAAGCATACATTCACTCCCATTAGTTATAGATGCTTTTGGAGGAACTTTTTGCATTTTTTGAGTAGCCAATTTCACGCGGCCACGGGTATATCAAAATGCGGGGCCCCATGCGTCATTGCCTTTTGGTCGAACCTACGTCCACAATTTTTTGTACGTATTCTCCACTCGTCCCTCTCCCCGAACCAAAATTGCTGCCTCAATCCCGTAAAACCAAGCGGCCCCACCCCGTATTAGGCGTCGACTCGAACTCAATCCCTCTCCCTTCTATCCTCCCGTTTACTATGGCGTGGTCCCCGCATGCCGTATACCCTACAAACCCTACCCGCCCGCATGCATCTCGGTTTTCTTCAGAGGACGAGTGGGAAAGGATTTTGTAGTGGAGGCTCCTAACCCTGGGCGCCCTAGGCTGCCGCACGCATCATTGTTTTTCTTTTTTCTTTATGCTCTTGCGCCCTAGAGTGAATGATGGT
Organism: Thinopyrum elongatum; assembly: GCA_011799875.1. Taxonomy (NCBI): domain Eukaryota; kingdom Viridiplantae; phylum Streptophyta; class Magnoliopsida; order Poales; family Poaceae; genus Thinopyrum; species Thinopyrum elongatum. The sequence goes on along the minus strand of CM022303.1, from coordinate 600,007,134 downwards.
TTCTTCGTCCGTCCAGCTTAATGCGGGAAAGGTGGGGCTTTGTAATTTGAACCCCTCATCACTCATTTACTACTACTACTCTACGCGGCGCTATTGACCGGGGTGCCTCCAGTCCAACCGCTTCCTTCCAAACTTAATTTTGGTGCTCGCCGTGGAACAAGACGTGGATGAGGCCCATGTCGGCCAAGGGGTCATGTTAAGTGTGTCCCCATTTTTTCGTGTGCGGACTGACCCTGCTGAGTTTGCTACGCCAACACGACGATCAGCCTCCACTTTGGTTTTGCTCCTTGGTGAATCCAGACTATATATGATCTAAAAAGATGCTACTCTCCTCCCCGTCTCCGGTTTATAGGGGCGTGCACGAGTTCAAAGGTCACATCCATTTAACTAACTAAAATTAGATTTTATATATGTCACAAAAAAGTATATCATTGGATTCTTAAGAGCGGATTTAGTTCTAAAAATATATTTTCCATCACATTATAGCTATTAAATTATCAACCTAGAACGACTGCAAGCCCGCTGTAAACCGAGAAGAGGAGTATAAAAAAGAGGTGATTTTACCGAGCAGTGGGCGGGGGACATGGCCTGTCATGCGGTCCCAACGTGTCCATGATGGTACCAAGGCGATGCGCGTCCCTCTTGAGGCAGAACAATGGCAGAAGCAATACTGGTTTTCTTGAAGGAGATGATGGCGAAGCGGATTCAGCGAAGTGTGAAATAACTGTTTGCTTCGTCCGTCCTTGGGGGAAAGGTGCGGCATTGTATTTAACGTCTTCATTGCTCATACTACTACTTGGGCGCTAAAGACTGGGGCGTCCCCCCTCCTGTTCTGCACTGTTATTTGGTGCATGAACATTCGACCCGGTTTTCTATAAATGGCCCACCTGTTCGGCGAGAGGAAGTCAAAATTCATGAAAGCGAGCGTCTCCACTCTTTTAGTACGACGGAGAGTACAAGACACGGCTTTGGTTTTTGCTGCTTCGCATGATCCATCGTATAAACCCGCATTAAAAAAGGGGTCTTTTTCCGCCCGCGCATGACAGGCAGTTGGATAGTCTGTTTGAAGCACAGGAGAAGAAGGGAAACAAGCAAATAAACACTAATGGAAGCCTAGTAGTAGCATGGGGCCGCTGCTACTAGTAAGTTTGCTACAGCTATTCCTTAGCTATCGCATGTAACACACGCTACTGCAAGACATATAGCCATAGCGTGTATTGTTTTCCCAGCGCTCTTTGCTAATCTAACTAGTAGAAGCATGCTTCCCCTGTCCAGCGCTACTAGTGATTCTGGTTTTTCATTTTATTTTTATTTTTAGTGTATTATAACGCCGTTTACAAATTTAGATATATTACCACTTAAGAGGTTGTTATATCATTAAATGTCCATGATGATATATATCATTGTGAGGAAGAAAATGGATTAGATTCATTTGGGATGAATCAAAAGTTGAATTAAGACGACGATCCACAATTCAACTTGGTCACTTTTGATCCTTCACTGAATCTAATCCTGTTTCCTTCCACCAATGATCATCTAACTATCATGATCTAATAACAAATGAATCATGATAATCATGATCACATCCATCATCATATTATATAAAACTCTTGCATCATATCATCACCAACAACCACTAGCTAATAACTCATAGTCATTACCACCAACACTATTAATCATCGTAGTCATGTGTAGCTATCTAATCACACCAACACTAGCTATAAAATCATCATAGTCATTACCACCCAACACTAGCTATTTGAGAATGCAGATGACCTGTCACCCTAATTGTGGCTGCGCTTTCTGATTGCTGCCCCATAGTTACTTCTCTTCTGCTTGATCCTTCACAATTTTGCTCCAGTCTGTTGACTATTAAGACTTGCTCGCTTTGAGAAATCCATGAATGCACTCATGTGGCATTGCACATAATGCTTGGTCGTACTCTAAACCATTGTCATATACCTTTGGCTCGATCCAACGAGCACAACATTCACTCAGGATCCCCTGTTGAGAACCCGTAGTAACATACTTAGACAATGAAGTTAGCTTTAAAAATACTGTATGCACCAAAGATGCACTGTAGGACAATAGTAAAAATCTTACCATCTTTCCTAAATAGATGTGACAGTAGTTCAATAACGCACACTATGGTCACCGTTTGAGTTACTAATATTTGAAGTCCGGAAATAACCTGTCTTTGACATTTATCAAGATCCTCAAGCCATGAAAACATAATGACTTAATCTCCTCACATTTTATTTCCAAAGCCCTGGGACGTAGTAGGTGCTATCTACCAAGCGCCGGACAATGTTTTGCTTTCGATGGAAATAAGCTGTCAAAGAAATTAGTTGTCAACTATTTTTAAATAACAATAATCATTACTTCATAAATATGGTTGAGAAAACTCACCATAAAGGTAGAACTGGAGGCGTCTGGCACACGACCAGATGTCGATATTACCTTCAATTTCATCTTTTCGGACGAATATCAACAAGGTGTAAGCATATTAGGCTTCAATGCATAAGCCTTGCATAGTGGCTCTCCAATTTTTTGCATTCATAATAGGAGTACGTGTTCCTGCATTATATAATTTTTAAAGGCAAAAGTATAACCATGCCTCGGTCCTCAATTGAACTCTCTTTACCCTCCTAACTTTCCATAGTTGAAACCAATATTAAATCCATGACATAAATTTTTTGCATGCCAGGGGATACGCTTAGTCAAAATTGGTAAAAAGTTTAAATTATAAGTTGAACAAGAAGACAAAGTCATGCTTAATTAGAAAAGACTTGTCGTTGTGACTTACTGTATCCATTTCGATTCTCATCCCATGAATGCTGAACGCTCCACCACCAACTAGGTGAGGCCTGTCGCACATGCCGTGCTCATCTTTGCAGTATTCTCACATAACGAATTCCCTTTCATAGTCAGACATTTTTCCATGGTTCTAGTTGAAACTTATTGAAAATCATCGAAGGCAACTACTGGAAACTCACACCAGATCCTATTACTCAATATGCAACGGGGTTGACTTTAGGTCTGTCGAGTCTTTCCTCCTAACTCTTATCTCACTATATGGTGGTCCGATCCCTCTCTGCTATTGGGCGACCGTCTGATGTCGCTACTCCGCCTTTCACTAGTGCATTACAATATCTAGGCACAAGGAAGAGACAAGGGAAAGGCGACCCCCCGACAACGTCGGCATTCTTCTTCTCTCATATATGGTGGCACTCCCGTCACCTTTTTCGACCGTCGATGATTGGTCCGCTACGCCTTCTTCCCTAGTGCATAACCAAGGCTAGCCAAAGAGAAGAAGTAGACGCGCCCCACGGCAACAGTCGCATGCTGCTTCTCCTCTCATTCAGAAAATCCGCATGACCTTTGCTAAAATAGGACATATCGAGCGCCTGAATTTCCAGAACAGAAATGATCAACACTCTGGCAAAACTGGCCACTCGGATTTTCCCTGCGATACCAATGTCCATAGACATACAACGTGCTTAAACTGGTGCTCATTTCATTTCACTGGTTTCAATATTCCAAAACATTCAATACTATTTATAACCCTAACATTTTATTTGGTTAAAAGCATAACTACATCACACCCTAGTTTCTACTCTATTCAATATTCAACACCAGTAGTAGAGAAGGAGGAGGTGGGACTTTTGGCTCACCGACTCGGGTGTAGAGAAATAGAGGTAGCTCGGATGACGCTTCCTCAAGGAGACCTGACTCTACAAAGCCTGCATATTCCATGAGTAAAATTTTATCATCATCAAATCTCATATAGCATTCTTTGAATTACAAAGTGATAATGAACATAAAATAATTAAATTTTCCAATAATTTCTAATATTGAAAACAAATACAAAAAAAATTCTATACCTAAATTTTCTTAAACTAAATTTTTTATTACTAACTTTGATACTCAAATTTCTCAAATAGCTTCCAATAGATTCTATAATTGAAATTTCTATACCTAAAAAATTTATTACTAAAATTTTCTATTACTAAAACTTTTTTATCTTCAAACTCCTATTCCTATTCTAATTACACTTACTATAATAACCTATTTCTATTAGCACTACTATAAATAAACTAGTCTATTACACCACTGCCTACATAAACTATTTCTATTTTTAAACAACAAACACTTTTTTTTTTTTAAAAACCTTTTAACAAAAAAAAAAAAAACATGTAAGAAACTACATTAAACCAGAACAGTAAAACAGTTTAGGGTTAGGAGAGATTGGTTACGAGGGGGTGGCGGCAGTGAGGAGGTAGTATGGAGATATAGGCTGCTTGGGTAGGCGGGTTTTGGGATGAGGTAGTGATGGCGTATGTTATTCTTGCGTTGGCAGGGTGGCGTACAGCAGGCTTCGGTGCTTGCTTATTTTGGTTGTACTTCGGGCTGTCCTGGCTGTGGGATGTCCTATTAAGGCGTATCTGGTCCCTTGCTTCGTTCTTTCGTTTTCTTCCGGCTTCTTCGTAATTCGTTCCTGTCGGCGCTTGAGGTGATCACGTGAGATGACTTATGTCTTATGTTGTGTTGTTGGTGTGTGCTGTCCGGCTAGTAGACTGCTTCTTTTTTTTATTACCTACCTTATTTTACTTAGGATTCAGTATCTCTCCTCTGCGTCTTCCTTCTGCTTCAAAAAACGCAAACGATTGTGGGGAGACGGCGGTCGGCGGCCGGACGATGTGGCGGTTGCGGCGGGGAGGAAAGTGAGAGTGTGGAGTGGAGAGGGGGGGGGAGGAGCAAGGGCGGCCGGTTGGAGAGATATGATTGCTTTAGCAGTAGCGAGCTTAAGACGATAAAGCGCTACTGCTAAAACGGACCATAGCAGTAGCGCGTTTAATGGAAACAGGCGCTACTGCTATACCTGTGCGGCTCAAGTGTGTGGCCATTGTAGTAGTAGCCTTTTCCTCCTGACGCGCTATGCTATGTGGATATCAGTAGCGTTTGTTTGTGTTGTAAAGCGCTGCTGACTAAGTAAAGCAGTAGCGCCTTTTTTTAATCCAAAAAAAGACCCGCGCGTGCTGGGTAATATTCCTGTCTATAGGTTTTGCCCCCCCCCCCTTCCCAGAGTTGAAAGGTTGGCGACTTAGTTTTGGGTAAAATCTGATTTTATTCGGAGTACGTTTACCCACTATGGAGTAGTCCTAATTACCTCTCCTTTTTTATACACTAGTACTACTCCCTCCTTTACGGTTGATAGGGCTCATCTAAAAAAATCATTTTTCTTTTTATAAGTCTCAATTCTACTAGTATCTACCATCACATGTTGTGGATTCGATGTGCATTAAATCCACCTGATTGTAAGTAGTATCAAGAGAAAATTTACCAATGCATGTAGACGTTCATGGAATTTAGTGGTCATGCATCATCGTTAGTAATTAAGCACGGTAAACATAACTTTTTGAAAAACAAGCGTCTAAATAATACTTGTCAAACTCAACGAAATTAATTTCACACTCCGTCTAACTTGGATGGATAGAGGATTTGAAAATAGAGCCATAAAACCGGAAAGGAGGAGTAGTACAATAGCCTGGGTAGCTTGCTTTGCACAACGCGACTGCCAAGGAAATTGATGTTAGCTATAATACGTAAATCTCTTGTACTACCACTTTACTCATACTCTACTATTACACTACGATACTTCATAGAACTAAACCCCATATAGTGTCAAACGCATATGATATCATCGTCTAAACAAGGTTTGGGGAAGTATATGTCTAATGAGGAGTAGTAAAATTTTCTCCCCGTCCTGCGGAGCCACCGCGCGCGCTGGGCGACGCAGGGGCCCCTAGGGTAAGTAGTCAAGCTTCTCCTCGTCCTATACAGACTCTAGAGCCACCCGCACCCGTGGGCGGTGCGGAGAGGGCGTACAATCTTCTCCTCCTTCTGCGCGGACTTGCAGCACACAAAAGTGAGTAACTACAAGTCATTCCAGTGTAGAGCCCTTGCCTCTAAGGTAGGCCCCAACTGATTTGCCCTACTTATCAAATGAAAAAACCACCATGTTAAGACTCTACAAAACAGCCTTAAGGTGGGGCACCCTAGCAAATTAAAAATATTGATTAGCACCACATTATCCAGTCATGTACTACTTTTCTGATTAACTCCTACTTTCTTATGCTTCCGTAAGGCGTGACAAGTGGGGACCAGAAGGATTTGTTACTTGTTAGAGCAGCCTCTAAGGTTAGAAGAACGCGATGCTACCAATTTTTATGTTAGAGGCAGTTCATGCAATTATAGAAGGCCTGCCTCTAAGAGGAGAGAGAGGGACTTAGAGGAAACAAAAAGCATACATTTGGATGGCCCTCTAAGTGGCCTCTACTTTCCGGTCTATATGACTCAATTGGAATCCACAATGTATCCATATAATTGCTGATGGTAGAATATTTAGTTACTTCCATAGTTTCAGCAACATACTGAGAATGTGGGATGGTGAACGGAGGGTCCAAGATACCATTTAGTATACGTCGCTTCTTTTGGAAGGTTGTAGTAATTCCCATCCATTTCACATGTTTCACATTTCATTCAGCTTCAACTAAAACCGTTTTTGGGGTCTTTTCAAATGCAAGATTTAAGCAGAAACCTCAGCAATGCATGTACTCCCTCAATCATAGGGTCTAAAATGCGTTTTGAGGCTAACTTTGACCCAACATGTTAGGCATAATATGCCATCCACTTACACAAAAGTCTTACCATCAAATTCGTACGTGGTATTATACTGCTAAACATGCATGCCTTGTAATTAGTACGTACTTACATGTATACAGTATATAACCACATCACTATTAGTAGTACTAGTACTCTAGTACACTACTACTACTACTATATTGAGGCCTCCAACTGTGTGCCCCGGTGGGCAGCAGACCGAGGGACACACGATTATTCGTGTCTAATTTAAATTTGTTTTCACAAACAGAATCACATACTTTTCACAATACAGATAACAACACTGCATAAGTGCAAAATTTCATCATCACGGCGAACGAGGGATTTTAGAGGAGTTGCTGGGAGGGGATGGGGCTGGGAAGGGGCTGTTTGGATTCTTTGCCGGGTAGCCAAAAATATTGGCGGACCCTTTACCTTGTGCCCTTTGCCCCGATTAACAGGAAGAGCTCGGGTGCTCATGATCCTGCAGCGCGCGCGTGGAGACGAGCTCGCACGCGCTATGCTTTTTGTTCCCCCACGCCCCCGAAAGCCGGCCGCAACCAGACCGGGACCCGCAAATTACGGTCCATCCAAACCATAGCCGCACAACATTCTGACAGCAACTCAAACCACCCGACGAAAATTCATGCAAACACGTCGATATTTCAATAAACCAATGACGGAATCTCATATAAAATCCCGGATTTTTCATATAACATGAGGATGATTCATTACAATTCAAATAACTAAGTGGTGTAGTCGACTCATGTGAACAGCACAGGTATAATAATACCTACCTAAATGGTCGCCCATGGAGTCCCTTTGTCTTCCTTATGTCCGACAGGCACGATGCATCGGACTAACCGGGATGCCACGACCGGAGTATATGCTTCAGCGCAAAGGAGGCTCGGCTCCCCGCCGGCCGCTCAATGACATCGTTGCTTAATCCCAAGTATGGAGTCTGAAGGGGCTTCTTCTCTGCTTCACATGAGTCCAATGCGGCGGTCGACTATGGTCCTCGACAACAGAAGGATCCGCAAGACCCTGCTGTGTGACAGGTTGGCGTCACCTCGCGGTCTGGCCTTCCTGGGACCCAAGCGGCGGATGCCCTCCATTGTTCTACTTATTTTTTCCGCGATGATTGGCGGCGGAAACGAGCGACTGGCCACCAGAACTGTCGCTCTTCATGCACCTGGTTCTGTCTCGGGACGACCCCGACTACGTGATGGGGAGGCGTGCGGAGTATGGAAAGAAAAGCTGGCAGGAAACGCACGGAGATAACGGGTGACAGAAGAGAGGAGGCGGTGATAGCACGCCCCAGTGCGGCGACGTTGGGACGGGCCAGCGCGACCACGTGCTCCGCGCCGTTACTGGTGGGACCAGCTCGCCGCTCCTCATATGAGCAGGCCCGAGCGGCAGTGTAACAGTTCTGCTTCACAGCAGCGCCGGACGCGGATGTAGAGAGAAAGGTGACAGTGAGAGCTAGCGAAGGCCGGGAATAGCAGGGGCAATCGCGGCAACTGTCCATCGGGCGCAGGGAGGAGGTGGAGAGATATCAGCGAGACTGCATAGCTTGTATCCGCGGTGCTCGGCGAGCCACCCAGCCGGGGCTTGGATGCCGGATAGACTACTCTTCGTAGCCATTGCGTAAGAGTGGAGAAAATGGTGAAGGAGGAGAAGTAGGGACAGGGAGGAACGGGAGCGAGGCAAGGCGTGGATTCTTGTGCCGGAGCTTGTCTTGTTTAAATGGATATTAACTAGACGGAGGACGGGAGGAGACTAGGAAGGCGTGAGCGTTTTAATGCAGCAGGTCCGGTACGAGAATGAAGGAGGCCTGGTTTGAATTGGCGGCAAGGGGAGCGTGTTCCGCCTGGCGTGCAGCGAGAGCTGCGGCCCATCGCTCTGACGTACGGACACCGCGCTGTTCTCTCCACTGACGTGTGGGCTTGTTGGGTAACCTGGCACCTGCAGTCAGTGACCCAACGCAGGCAAGCGCACGCAGAGGAGTCGTTTTGTTGGGCCAAGGGCAGATGAAGAGAGCAAGGCCATTTTCATAAATCAGTGATTGTTCATGAGTGTGACATCACTAATTCCATGTAGGTTGATAAGCCACTATATACTGTAAAGAGAATTTTAAAATTTCATATATACGTTGATAGCCCGTTGATACGTTGTTTGGTTCTAATGACGCCTGCAAACATCAATGTTCTTGCTTCTCATAGATACATGAGGTAGAAAATACTAAGAACCAGGGTCTAACAAGAGGAGCCTGCACGGAGATAGGTTGAAGCGGGTGGGTAAGTTGACATCGTGGTGTGTGATGGAAGGCTGCAGTGCTGTGGGAGTGTTGTGTGCGTGAGTGTGTTACGTTCAGTGTTGAATACTGTGTGGCGTGCGTGCATGTGTTCTGAGTGATGTGTACGCTCAGTTTGCACGCCTTGCATGCTGGTTAGTGTGGTGGTTGCATGATGTTTCGTGCGAGATTGACCATCATGAGTATACATGACATCGCCCATGCGAGCGTGTTGGGGCATGTGAATGTGTGTTTATTCACCACAGGGCTCGTGCATCAAGCAATTAAGTCAGCCCGCTCAGATATCATCAACAAGGCGATCCTTGTCCGCTGTGGTTAGCGTGCAGCGCGGGTGCCACTAGAGGTCTTCACGACTTCGAATCCCCAACCCGACAATAATTTATTACCTTTCTGTTCTTTCATATACGGCAATGACGGGTTGGCCTACGTAATGTGACGCTGGTGAATGTGGACAGCCTTTTGACTAGTCAATTGATCAGTTGTCATGCAACAATTATGGACCTTTATGGTGAGCCAGTGACCGTTGATCACCATAAATGTATTATTAACTAGTACCAGACTCAAGCTTCATTTCGTTTCTTTATATACGCACTGACAAGTGTTCCCACGGTTACGCGTGCTTATGGTCAAACTAGTTGCGGCCACTGGAACGTTGACTGGTCAAATTTGATTGTGCCATCAACAAATTACGGAGGTGTACAGGTGAGCCAGTGACCAGATATCACGACAGTATTTTCTTAAACGTACAGATGCAGGCGCTATATATACGCGCAAACACTCACCGCATAAGCGCACACAACGCACACCCTCACCACCTTTGAGCACTTCGAGAAGATTTAGCCGCATATGTCTTGGGAGATTTACGAAGTCACCATAAGTTGCCTCCTTCGTCGAGGGGAATCATCTCTCCCATCGAACGCACATCGCCGGAAAAATAACTGAGATTAATCCAGGTACATGCGAGCACCAGGACTTTTAACTCTGGTGAGTCTGGGGAAACCACTGTCACTCCTAACCATCCAACCACAGTGGGTTAGCCACCACAAAATGTATATATGGGTTCGCTCGGTACAATTCGCATGTCACGAGTGAGGAGGGGTGGATGGCAGGCATAACGGACAAAACAAGGGGAGGTAGGACGGGCAGCAGGAACTGGTCATGCCA